>CM040752.1:32311085-32338585 GCA_022829145.1 Albula goreensis
CTGCGCATGCACGCCCCCTACTGGAGCTCTCTGAGAATACAGAGTGAGTGTCTGTGTGGACGCACCCGTGAAACTGAGCAAGTGCTGCGGTATTTGGAATGGAACAAACAATATCTGTTAAATAAATAAATAAAACGTCATCTTGAGCCGCTGAATTGCTAATGTGTTTGTTGAAATTTGGTTGTTCACACGGTAGTCACTGTGATTAATGTTATGTGTAACATTTAACAGAAACGTAGTTATGATGTACAAGTTAGAGAAACTGTGAAAAGACGAGGGCAGAGTTGGATTAGAGAAAGAGATCCATAATTTTCTCGTTTGGTCTTTCTGCAGTTCCAGAGTCTCTGCGCTCGTCTCTGCCCTCCCCCAGCACGAGAGGTAAACGAACACCAGGAGGGAGGGGCAAAAAGGGTACTCCAAAGGGTACCCCAGCTAAAAGTCCAGGGCCAATATCGTCCCCCGTAACCCCTCAACCAGAAGTAGTAACAGTGCCAGCAGCGCCCCCTGCTGGTCAGGAGGACCAAGGGTTGCTGGACATCACACAGGGACTGGTCTCGCTTGACTTGGACCAATCAGCTGCAGCTAGCAGCAGCCCCGCCTCCTTGCCTGTGGGAGGGGCTAGGCCGAAGGTGAAGCCCGTCGCTCCACAGAGTCCAGCATCCGGCCAGCTGTCGCCTGGTAAACGGGGGCCCGAAGAGACCGCGCCTCTCGGCTCGCCTCACGCACAGCCCGGAGCGCAGGTGGGGCTCCATGAACCTGCGCTTAATTCAGGCAGCGGGGTCTTTGAACAGATCGTGAATGAGGAAAAATGCTGTATTGACTATATTTGTCTCTCCAGTCCCCCCCTGAGCCGCCTCCTGGGGAACAGGACAGCGCCGTGCTGGACGAGGCTGCTGGCTGGTCAAAGTCTGCGACGGATCAGCCTGTCTTTGAGCTCTTCTGTGGAGGCCAGAACACGGGCGAGGTGCAGTATCTCTCAACCACCTTTTCAATAAGGAGGATTTACTGTCACCCCACCTAGACCCCCCCCCCATGTATACCGATGGCAATTATGTACTGGTTAAAGGTTAAATATATCTCTACCATAATTATTGTTCACCTGAGCCTACATTATTGTTCATTTTTCCTTTTATTTTTTATGCTGTTTCAGTTCCATACATAAATCTGCATGGTTTGAAATTAGATTGGCAGTCAGGCTCTTGAAACGTTGTTACTTACACCAAGTCGGTGTCATTTCGTTGTTTCCAGGAGACGATGTTTGTGGTGGAGCCGTTGCCATGGTGCCCTCACCTGGAAGCTGTGGGGCCCATGCCCGCTGGGGGCATTGACGTGTTCCTGCCCTGTGAGGACTGCGGTACAGATGTTGAGAACTGGATCTGTCTCACCTGCTACAAGGTACTGCATCCATTCTCAAACGCTCACATCTGATTGGTGTCAATATGGAGATGTAGAAGAATGTGGCTACACAGCACCCATAATCAAAAATGTTAAGTAAAAAAAAAAAAAACGTTTTAATCTTTGCGTTTCCTCTCCTGCTCCACCTGTGTGTGTTCCACAGGTGTTCTGCGGCCGCTATGTGAACCAGCACATGGTCACTCACGGCTTGGTTTCAGAGCATCCCATGGTGCTCAGCTTCTCCGACCTGTCGGTCTGGTGCTACTCCTGCGAGGCCTACGTCCACAACAAGGTAATGTCCACAGTGGCTTGTTCATCCAATCAGCATGCTCTGATGTGGTACTGCGCATGCTGACGTTCCCTCTCTCCCTCTCTCTCCCTCCCTCTCTCTCTCTCTCTCCCCTCCCTCCCTCTCTCGCTCCCTCGCTCCCTTTCTCTCCCTCCCTCCCTCTCTCCCTTTCTCCCCCTCCCTCCCCTTTTTCCCTCCCTCTCTCCCCCTCTCTCCCCCCCTCTCTCTCTCCCACTCCCTCCCTTCTCCTCTCCCTTTCCCTCCCTCCCCCCTCCCTCTCCCTCCCTCTCCTCCCTCCCTCCCTCCCTCCCTCCCTCTCCTTCTCTCCCTCCCTCCCTTTCTCTCCCTCTCTCCCTCCCTCTCCCTCTCCCTCTCTCTCCTCCCCCTCCCTCTCCCTCTCTCCCTCTCCCCCTCCCTCCCCCTCCCCCCTCTCTCTCCCTCTCCCTCTCCCTCCCTCCCTCTCTCTTCCGCCCGTCTCTCTCCAGGTGCTGTTCGATGCCCGAAATGCCGCCCATCAGGTAAAGTTTGGAGAGGACATTCCCAGCTAGACTCTGGGCCCACCCGGTCTGGCAGGCGGAGGGGGACCCCGTGTGACAGAGGAGGACTGAGAGTGAGAGGAAGAAGGGAAAATTTGTACAGATAGCCTGCATGAATGACCAGACTGCACTGGATTGAGTGAGTGAGTGATTGGTTGACTGAATGATTGATTGATTGACTTAAAATTATTAATCTGGCGTAAGGTGGCAGCTGGCAGCCCCAGGCCTTCCTGTAGTCACAACAGTGCCTTCAACGCAGCTCTCTCTCTTCCTCCTCCTCTCCCCGACCTGTCCCTCACAGCAACCTCAACAACAACTACAGCTAGTACTTATCTCCAGCAACAAGTTCTGACACCAAGCACACATCGCAGGGTAGCGCGAAGTTACTGTAGAGTTATCATAACTAGTATTCTTACTGTTGTTTTATTTTTCACAGTCATGTTTTTTTTTAATCTTCGGTTTGTGGATGGAGATGTCACTTCTACAGCCGTATCGAGGAATGGTTATCATTTGCCAAAACTGAAGTTACTTGCCAAAATTTTCGAATGACTCACTGCACCAGATAATTCAACACTTTGGCTTACGGTTTGAAGGCATGGCTGTTCTGATCTCCGGGGTGCGGTTTCCATCCGCTCATAATTAAGCAGATAATGTTTGAATGAAGAAGCGGCTCCTAAGCCGAGGGCCTTCTTCCAATCACCAGCAGCAGAGAAAACTTCTATCAAAGTCACCTCAATTCACCCGTTTTTGCATGTTCAGCACGCACACTTTTAATATGAGAGCCCTGGCTATTAAGTGAGTCCTTTGCTCAAACGTATGGGCATGGTAAGATATGCAGCAGTGCGGACTGTGTGCAGTAGAGAACTCACTCTATTCATTGGTACACCAGTCACCCTGAGCTTCAGATCTTGCCAGGAAGCAGCTGATCTGCTGTAATGCAAAAACTCACTTCCACAATTACCTGCGAGCAATACAGTGCAATATTACCTCCTGTAGACATTTTACTTCTTAATAATTTCCTATCCTTAGTATTATTATTATTATTAATGTTATTATTGGTAATAATTACGTCCTTTTTTTTGTTCATGTACACACAGGTTTTGACTGTCTGTTTGATACGATTTACCTATTTTATATAACGCCAATCACAGTAATTTATGATTTGTTATTCCCGAAGAAATCGTTTTATATGTCTGTATCATAGCTGTTTTGCGCAGGTGCCATTTTGAGTTTAGGAGTTTGGTACTGAATGTCAATATAAATGAATACAAAATGGCGGCTCTCACTGCTGTGTTTCCTTGTGTGTGTGTGGGGGGAATGCTGTGTCGGCTCATTTACATGCATGTACAGTACAAACAGACTGCATTTACAACATTACATTCAACAGCCCTTCTCCAGAGCAACTTACACAGTTACCATTT
The DNA here is from genome assembly GCA_022829145.1 of Albula goreensis. Classification (NCBI taxonomy): domain Eukaryota; kingdom Metazoa; phylum Chordata; class Actinopteri; order Albuliformes; family Albulidae; genus Albula; species Albula goreensis. The sequence goes on from CM040752.1 coordinate 32,314,727, forward strand.
TTACACACTATCCTGTTATAACAAAAGCTGGTTCTTCTTTTTTTTTTTTTACTTCACTAACATGTCAGTTTGCAATCCGCAGCACCATTTTCACGTACGGGATGTGATATGTAACTGAAAAAGATGAAAAATGACTTGGTTAGCCCTTTACTACAAGAGTTTTCTGAATTTTGACCACAGCAGGGTCATAGCTTTGCTGTTCAGTGAAACCGTGGCCTCCAAATGAACTAATTGACTCATGTGAGGGGTTAAGGTTGGGTGGTGAGATGAAATAAAGTATACATAATACACTCGTCATAGACATTCACACAGAAGAGCATACAATGGCAATTCAGCCTAGGTCTAGGCTAGGGTCACCTCACCATTCACCTACAGACTACTGAGCATCCAGTACTGCGTCAGGTCTGGACTTGAGCACGTCAAGGGTCTCTGCCTCAGCTACATGATATGGCAGCTCTTTTTGAGTCAAAACAATTCCAGCCATGAGTATGGAGTTTACTCCGCTCGTTTGAGTAATTCTATGCCCCCATCTCTCCAAAATTAAATGGTTAGAATTGAAGCATTATCCTCCTCTACGAGCGCTCCTAATCACAGAGTACATGCTGTTGTTTTGACATCCTACTTTTAATGGGCTACATTTTATGATGGAGTGTGGCGTGGTAAATGTCTCAATTAGTGTGGAGCAAGGAAAAGGAAATGGGAAACAATGCAGTAAACAAAACCCTGACTGTGGCTCCGACTGGCAGTATGGGTGGAATCAGCCATCATCAGAAAACAAAATTACTGGCATAACGCCTTGTCCCTTACATCCAGGCTAGGTTGCAGCCTCGTCTGCTATCAGAAACAAATGCAGGAGTGGCCAGTGTAAGCCTGAGCAAAGTTTCACTGAATACATGACAGAAGAAAAGCAACTTAACTCGTCCGTTGTCTGTGTGGAAGAAAAGTGGTTTGAGTGCTTCTGCTTTGTTTTGACACGATTGCAAAGCTCATAGCCCACATTTGTGTTCGCACCGGCAGCTAGCAGAGCCCATTATAAATAAACACTTTCATATTTGAAGCTTTCCATATGGGGAGAAAAAGGTTTGTCGCCAGACTTCCTATTCGCTTTTGGGTCTGACGTGTTGTGAAAACAGCAGGGAGTGCATTTTCTGTCCGTTTGTATTATTTTTTATTCCAAATTTTGTTTTTCTGTTTCGCTCTTCTGTTTGTCTTTTGGTAATTCTTTCTGGCAAGTCTTCCATTTCTCTCATTAAAGCCAGTTATATTCTGTGCTGCCTGCTGCTGTAAGCCTCTATTTTGCACTAAATCAATTAGAGACAGTCTTTAGACAAGGGCAGACCGACCACAGGAAAGCTTTTGGCCACATTAGATAATGTTTTGGTTTTAAGGAGGAAAACGGTTTGGGTGTTTTCCCTCTACTGTTCAGAATGGCCTCCTGAGCTATCTGACTGACCACCAAAACACTCCTGTAGAAGCACCAGGTTCAATTTAGGCCTGGGATACAAATCTGCGATATGCGAGACAACCGAGAGATTTGATTGGCCGAGGACAGCGTCACCTTGTCAGCTGAGTTCGGTTTCATTCCAGCGTACTGTTCACTTACCCAACCAGCATCTTACACAGCGCAATGTCACAAGTGACACACTCGGCAGCTCCTACGACAGCCTTGATTAGCATGTCTGTGAACTGAATGCCAAGTAGCGCATGGTTCACGGTTCAGCCGAGTACACTGGCAGCTAAAAGGGACGGATCAGCATCCGCTCTTTGGTCACTGAGAATTAATGTAAGAAATTTGAATTAATTTAAGAGGCTTTGTGTGTGTGTATATATATTTATATATTTATATAAAAACTGCCTACGGCCTTTACAAAAGAATAGATTAACAATGACCCTTCCCTGTACCTCCCCTCAGCGTGAGATACTATCAATCTTTCCCTCCTTTTCCGCCAAAGCTACAGTACGTCTTAATAGGCTCAGGTGTGGCTTTCTGTTCTCAAATCACGTTAAAGCAATCTGTCTGCAAATGGCCGCTCTTATGTTTTTTTTTCTTAAGCAGTAATCAGCTTACACATGATTAGAAATTAGGGCCCCTCCAAATTACATTACATAATTAAGTTTTGGTTTTTGAATGTTACGCATGTTAATTTATATTCCCAGGGAAGAGGAAGATGGCTGCTTTTCACGGGCTGTGGTGCGGGCGGGCTGGGGGCTTTTGAAATGCGCGATGATGCGTTGCAGATTTATACCTGCAGTATCAATCTATCAACCCCATTTCTGTCCCTCCCTCCTCCCTCCTCTGCCCGTTCCTGGATGGAGTGATAGCCAGTATGGATCTCCCTCCGTCCCTGGAGTGATGCGTTTATGCAGTAGCTGCCTGAAATATGCCTGCTCTTTCATAGAGCTCTGTCCATTTTTCTCCCTCTCTCTCACATGCCACATGGCCGAGCTATAAAATACAGCTCAACCCCTCCCCCCATTTTCCCCTCCTCATTCCCTGCAATCATTCTATTTTACATTCTGCATCATTGCACGACTCTGCAGAAATGTGGGGCAGAAACCCCCCATGTAGCTGAGCAGCGCTTTCTCTCTCTCTCCTTCTCTCTCTCGCTCTCACCCTCCCTGTCTCTTGCCCTTTCTCTCTCCTTCACTCTCTCTTGCTCTCTCTCTCTCTCTCCCTCTCCCACTCTCTCTCTTGTGCTCTCTCTCTCTCTCACTCCCTCTTTCCCTCACCCTTCTCTCCTGCCCCCCCTCCCTCACCCTCTCTCTCTCTCTCTGTCTCGCGCACTCTCTCGCCTGCGTTTCCTTAGCATGTGACCAGAGGTCCTCTGTCGTGTGTTTATGATTTAGGCCTGCATTACTGGGTACCCAGGGTCGCCATAGTAACTCTCTTGGGGAAGAGAGGGACGCTGTCCTCCTTTTTTCACGCTTTGTTTTTGTTTTTTTCATTCCCTCATTCATCCCAGAGCCCATCTCAGGGTCTCTTGCCTCTTGTTTTGATTTGAAATCACCCAGGACTCCAGTCGGAGGAGAGAGACAGAGAGAGAGAAAGAGAGAGAGAGACAGCCTGAAGCACCCACGGTAGAGGTGATTCTCAATGTTCCATCACCCATCCTTCTCAAAACCCGCCTCGATGTTTTCATCCATTTTCTCAGCATTTTCCAGAGCATATTGTTCATTGGTCTTTCATCTTTGCTTCCTAACCAGATTAGATTCAGCATTGTCATCCGTTTCTCCTAATCCAGCAACAGAACTGTTGCTGTGGACTCAACGTTGTTCCTGGTGTTTGTACTGTTATCTTCAGGCTAAATCCTTTTTGTTGCACTTTATGTGATCTGAGACATAATTATGCGTGTTTGTTCTTCGGTTCTGTCATCCAGGTCTGTTCTGTTTCATCTTTTCTCAGTCAGGCTCACTGTCAGGGCCTGTTCATGCTGTTAGGAACAGTTGTCGGGTATGTTACTACCTATTAATTAAACAAATGAATCGATAATTACCAGCTAATAAATGGGAAGTAAGCATATTATATAGACATGTGAGATTTTCCTGTAATCGATGTTTTTAAATCGCACTCTACTGCTTGTTTGCTATCTGTGCATTAGCTGTTGCAACAGGTCACAATCAACAGATCATTTATTTAATGTGTTGTTTATGTATACATGGATTCCTTATGTAAGCCTACTGTATTCGCTGCTGCAGACATCAGCTTGCCCTCTGTATTGTAATAATGAAGTATTTTACTGTAAACCTCTCCAATTTACCTGCAGAGGCCGAGTAGCCTTCCCTCTTTTGTCCTGTCCTACGGTCCCCTCTCTCACAGACTGCGGCCAGCAGAGTGGTGCAATATTTAGGGAACTGGACGCATAACCCAAGCTGTTGTGGGTTTGATTCCCAGGTAGGGCACTGCTGTTGTACCTTTGACCAAGGCACTTTGGATGGATAGCTTTAGTAAATAATATCCAGGTGTGTGTTTGGATTAGCGCTTTAATCTGTATGCTATGAAAGTGGCTGAAGCGTTTTTGAAAAGTAGGGTTGCTCTGGATAAGAGCGTCTGCTATGCGTCTTAAATGTAAAGGTAGATGTAAAATGCCCTCTTCTCTGACAGCCTGATGGCCATGCAGCCCAACACAGCAGAGGTGGCGCGGCTGTACCAGACGGAGTTTGTCCGCAGCGCGCGGGCGGTGGGGGCCCTTTGGGCCATCTGCACCCTCTGCTTCGCCATCATCGAGGTGGTGATCCTAATCCAGCCCTCCTGGGTGGGCACCCGCGAGCTGCACTACCAGGGCGGGGCGCCGCCCCCCCAGGCTGGCACCCTGGGCCTGTTCGAGGTGTGCCTGGAGTCAGACTGGCCCGTTCCAGAGTGCCGGGGGTCCCTGCGCACACTCACCCCGCTGCCGGCCTTCCAGTCCCCCGCCGTGTTGGTGTGCATCTCCCTGGCCATGGTGTGGTCCAGTGTGGGTTGCCTCTGCCTGTTCCGCTTCTGCAACGCAGCCACTGTCTACAAGATCTGCGCATGGCTGCAGCTCACTGCTGGTGGGGCTATGGGAGAGGGCGGGGCTATGATGGGATTACAGGTTCAGGGGTGGGGTTATGGGAGAGGGGTGGGGCGGAGGGATTACATGAGCGACCTGGGTTATGGGAGATTGCAGGCTCAGGGGTGGGGTTATAGAAGAGGGCGGGTTATGAGGCAATTACATATTGAGGGGGTGGGGCTATGGAAGAGGTTGAGGTTATGAGGAAATGACATGTTGAAGGGTATGGAGTTATGAGCACACACAAATCATGATGAACTAAAATAGGTAACTTAAAGCACATTGACATACAACAATACATAACAGTACTGTAGCAACTATAACAAAAACCAAAACATTTTATTGGAAAGTACAATAATGCAGTAAAATTGCATATGAACCCCCTGTAAACAACAAGGAAATAAGATAACAATGCTTGTAATGACTTTAGCCTGAGTTCTCAAAGCCTTCAGCACGTTTTTCAGTGACATGATTTGTGATTGGAGCAAATGAACTACTTCAACCAATCACATGCTCTCTTGATATTTTTGCAACAGCACAGCAGTTGTGAATGTAGTAAATGGTTTAGTAAATCATGCCTTTGCTATCTTATCATTTCTGCCATTTTGAGGTTTTTCAGACATTAGTCACTGCTGCACAAAATGTCCTCTCTGTGTCTCTGACTTTGCGACTTGTGGCTTCGTATTTGGGTGCCTCAGGGGCCGCGGGCCCTTGTCTTTGCAATATTAATAACCTTTCCTCGTCTGTCGTGTTATGGAGCTGGGGAGGTTATTCTTTCACGATTATTTTTAAAGGATATTTCCGTTTCCTCGAAATATTCATTCCACTGTAGCACAAAGTGAATCTCTGTCACAACCCCTCTGCTTTCACAGCGATCACACAGCCTGTCTCTCAGGCTAACCCGATTTGCCTGCGCTTGCTCTGTTCAGCACTTCTGTCCCAGGCCCCGTTTGTTCTGCGTTTCAGCGATCGCCCCTCAGTGTCCAGATAAATGCATTTGAGGTGTTTGGTAATTTGGTTCCCTCTAATTTGTGGGGTCCCCTGCGGGGCTGTCCCGATGCTGACTGATGATGGCGCCGCTGAGGACGTCTCAGGACCAGCTGGCCGAGGGCGTTCGGGGATCTGCTCCTAACATAGCAGGGCTTCATAATGGACCGAGCTTGCGTCACCATGTCTGAGCTCAGAATTTTAATGCCGTATAAATAGTCATTGGATAAAAGGTCACTATGCATTATGCTGTTTTGCAGCTCCTCTTTGACATTTTGGAACTTTCTCAGAAGATTCTAGAAGCATGAATTCTGTAGGTTGTTTTTCTGCATTTGGCACAATTCCAGTTCGTAATGGAAGTTTATACTTTGATGCTATAAAGAGCAATGGGTTTGAATTACACTTCCAGGTGCTTTAGGCCAATATTTTAATTGATGGGGTTAAATACAGAGCCTGTGGTTTGTGGTGTAGAAGGCCCTGCTCGCCCTCTTCTTCGGCACATGACCTGGCAGGTCAAACCTCCTGTGGTGTCGGTCAGTTAGGCCCAGGTAGCTGTAATTAGTGGCTTGTTCCAGGGCAGGGTCATTGGTTACAGCTGGCCTGGGGCCACTATCTCCTGGGCAGGTGCTGGGTGGACCAGACCATCATAACCGCCGTGTGGATTGTGGTAAAGACAGAAGGTGGAGATGTTTTTAGGTGGCTTTTTGCATGGCTCATATTCTCAGTCTGCAGTGCAGATAACATTTCTGTTTTGTGAAAAGTTTTTTTCTGTAATTTTTTTTTCAATTATCCTATTGCACTGATAGAATACAATATTTTCTCACTTTACATTTACACAAGATAAAATACGTACAAATACATATATTTATGAGGTCATAATTCATGTGGAGTGGCTTGGGGAATGTAAATATTTTTGTGGGGGTCTGGATTCGGTCTGTGTGCCGCAATTTGATGGCCACTGTTGTAGGGTGTTGCTGTCCAAAGTAAAGGTCATCTGCACAGAGGCAGAATTTGACCGTGGCAGTTTGGCATCATGAGGAGTGAGCCCAGGGACTTCTGTCTGTTCCAACAGATTGACCAGTTCATGTCTCACTCCATGCCCTTGATAAAAGAATGCTGTTGTTTTGTTTATTATTTTTACATTTTGACATTTATGTATTTTATGATGTCACATACTTTACCTAAATAATTTTATAAAGTGAGAGAAAAAATCCGTCTTGCCAAAGTGAATCAAATGCTTTTTTCTCTGTCTGTCTGTCTGTCTGTCTGTCTGTCTGTCTGTCTTTCTGTCTGTCTGTCTCTCGCTCTCCCTCCTCCCTCTCTCTGTCTGTCTCTCGATCACTCTCCATCCTCTCTCTCTGTGTCTCTGTCTGTCTGTCTGTCTCTCGCTCTCCCTCCTCCCTCTCTCTCTGTCTGTCCATCTCTCACTCTCCCTCCTCTCTCTCTCTCTGTCCATCTCTCACTCTCCTTTCTCTCTCTCTCCGTCTGTCTGTCTGTCTCTCAGGGTTTTGCCTAGCCTTAGCCTGTGTGCTCTTCCCGGATTCCTGGGAGTGTGCTGAGATGCGGGAGCTGTGTGGGGAGGGGGTGACCAGTTTCTCCCCAGGGAACTGCTCTGTGCACTGGGCCTTTGTGCTGGCCATGCTGGGGGTGCTGGATGCTGCCATCCTGGCCACGCTGGCGTTCGTGCTCGGAAACCGCCAAGATGCCCTGCTGCCTCAGGATGGCAAGGATGGTGAGACCCAGAGCCCTGGCACACCTATACCCAATCACAGAGCCCTGGCACACCTACACCCAATCACAGAGCCCTGGCACACCTATACCCAATCACAGAGCCCTGGCACACCTGTACCCAATCACAGAGCCCTGACACACCTATACCCAATCACAGAGCCCTGGGACACCTATACCCAATCACAGAGCCCTGACACACCTATACCCAATCACAGAGCCCTGGCACACCTATACCCAATCACAGAGCCCTGACACACCTATACCCAATCACAGAGCCCTGACACACCTATACCCAATCACAGAGCCCTGGCACACCTATACCCAATCACAGAGCCCTGGCACACCTATACCCAATCACAGAGCCCTGACACACCTATACCCAATCACAGAACCCTGGCACACCTATACCCAATCACAGAGCCCTGGGCACACCTGTACCCAGTCACAGAGCCCTGGCACACCTGCACCCAGCCCCAGTGCCCTTGCACACCTGCACCCAGCCCCAGTGCCCTGGCACACCTGCACTCAGCCCCAGTGCCCTGGCACACCTGCACTCAGCCCCAGTGCCCTGGCACACCTCTACCCAGCCCCAGTGCCCTGGCACACCTGCACCCAGCCCCAGTGCCCTGGCACACCTGCACTCAGCCCCAGTGTCCTGGCACACCTGCACCCAGCCCCAGGGCCCTGGCACACCTGCACACAGTCACAGAACCCTGGTTTATTTCTGTTTTTTTTGCATCATTTACAAGTTCTTAAGACTTCTCTACAAAAACAAAATCTCAACAGTTTTTCACAGCAGCAGTGGGGAAAGCATTACCGTAATCAAATCACACAATGTGAATGATTTGAGAATCAAACACAACTAAACACTTTACTCAGATTTTAATATCTCACAGGACCCCCTCACTGGTAATTATTCCTGACTCAGCTGTGCTTCTGCCATGAGTGCAATTTGAAAACATTGGCAAAAAAACGCTCTCGTAATGGATGTACACTGTGTCTGTAGCAAAGTATTGCTAACCTGGCATGCTCTCTCTTTTATCCAGTGACTGGGCTTCTCCTGTGGGCGTAGAGCCCATTCCAGCTGTCTGTCAGTGAGACAGGTGAGACTTTTGGTCTTTTCCCCCATCTCAGTAGTGTGAGTGTGCACTCTTCTGCTTTATTATTACACTTTAGAGGAGCTCATGTAGAAAAGTGTGGTTCTGGGTGTTGAGCTCTTACTGCCACTTCACATGACCAGATCTGTGAAAGCAAGAAAGGACACCTTGAAGAAACATATCTTTATATAGAATTAAAAAGCTCAATTTTCAATACAAAACTAAGAATTCGTTTTAAAAAAGTCCTAGTAAGTGAGTGCCATATTCTTTGTGCAATACACATTTTTTTAAAAAATATGGAATTAAAATAATTTAGAAACAATAAGAATGAATATTATAAAAAATAAATATATATGTGAGAAAATTCTTTTCCCCACAAAATGTGTGTGATTTCTGTTCAAATGCAGGTCGGAATCAGTCAGAAGCTCAATTATGTGGATATTTGTTGTACATGCTGTGTTTATGCAGAGCCACTCGACATTTGTTTGTGTCCTTGATATAATTTGAAATGGCTGTTATGCTTTCAGTGCCCATCATTTCAGCTGCAGCACATTTCAGGCGGTCAGCTCAGCTTTATTCATTTTGACAGCTCTAGTCAAAGTGTGAGATCTCTGCTTGTGAGAATGCCATTGGTGTGTTTTTCTCACTGATGTTGAGAGGCTTTGTAATTAGATCAGGCTCTTAATTTGAAAGATGCACTGAGAAATAACTCACCACAAGTCTGCCTTTTCTCATAGGCTTCCTATAGTTTTATTTTTGTATTCTGTTCTTTGACTTGTGTTGTTTTGGTCCTGGTCTCCTCATTCTCACACAGTCAAGCTTATTCAATCAATTCTCCTGCACCTCGCGCTTCGTTGTATCCTATCTTTGTCTGACTTTCAGATGGCGATGCACTGGTGACATCATTGTTCTTTCTTAGAATAGGAGAAAAAAAACAGACACCATAGGCTCCTCCCCCTTCAGCATTACATCATCTCCAAGCAAGATTCCGGTTATATAATCAACGGTTACCTGGCAACAGCTTCCCTGTTTTTTTCCACCCTGCGAAGGGAGACAGGGGTGTTTATCCTGGATCTGACATTCTGTCTCGTGATGTCAGGAACAGTAGATGTTAAGAGGGAGAAAGGAGGACAGGGTGCCATTCGATGTTAGCGGTAATGTCTTATCAGTGACATGAGTATGACCGCTAAGTTTCATGTGAGAATTATGTGGATTCTGTTTTACAATGTACCTGATTTCAGTCTCCACTGAGCAATACAAGCAATACAAACCACCAACCAAGCAACTGAAACATCAAAAAAGATAGAACATATGTTTCTACTTTTTACTCTCTACTTTTTTGCTTTTTTCTGAAGATAGTGATTTTTTTTTACTTCTATGGAATTTTATTTATTTTGTGGTAAGAGGTAGTAGGTTCTGTGATCATTTTCTAATTTATTTGACTACGGTGAACAGGAAAGCATTTTTTTTCTAATTTAAAATGTTTTCATACATGTATCTATCCCATGGTTTTTGAATTTTTGTATTATCAATATGGTTTGTAGTTGTATGTTTTTAAAAGTTACTTGCATGGTTTCTTGCTACTGCTTCGATGTTTAAAGGGTGTGTGTGTGTGTATGCCTGTGTGTGTGGTTGCATGTGTTAATATAATCAAAAGTACAATTCTAGAATGTTAGATCAGTGGCAATAATGACATACTAATTAAAATGTACAGAGTAAAAATTGTGGAGTTTTGTTGCCAGAAGTACGAGGCTCTCAGTGTTGAGAATGTTTGCCAGTGGAATCCAATCCTGGTCTGAGTAAGTGCATTATTATCCCTTCTACAAATGTAATCAAAAGGAGTTAAAAGGAGATTTATGAACATTTCAGTAAATTAAAGAATGGGGAAGATACTGAGTAATAACGGGACTCCCAGCTTTAGCCCATTGTTGTGAATGTGTGTGGCTTTTAAATGAACTTCCATAACTCGATAAAGACACTGTACTGTCTAGTGTTTTTTACGATTGGATGTCAGCTTTAAAAAAAATGTGTCTGAATGCACATTACAGAAAACTTAAACAGCTTGCAATTTGCTCAAAATGCACCACATACCATTGGCTGCGTTCAATAAATCAAGAGCAGAAAATGACAAATGAAGCTGTAGAGGACTGCACCACCTGGGGCTTGTTCAAATTATGTGATACCGTTTTTAGCAGCAGAAAAGTAATTCCAGAATGCTTGCCTCAATGGGAAAAAAATTTTTTGCCTTAGTCTTGGCATTCTATCTGTGTATATAATTTTTCAGATTTGAAAGTGGGCCAGAGAAAATGAGAAAGACAAAATGAATGGTTCAGACACCCACGTTGTAATTGGTCTTCCAAATATAAATTCTTGTTATATGTTTGTAAAACAGCCATTAAAACAGGCAAAAAAACATTGCATCTCAAATCCAAGATTTATTTCTTATTTTTGTGTGATTATCGCATGACTTGTTCTAAGCATGCTTGCATTTAGAGGTAATTCTTTTTCCACATCAATTAAAAACAGCAATAGTCTGAACACAAATATTTGTCAACAATATATAAAGCAAACGGAGTCTTGAACAGCAACAGGAAACAAATAACACATTTTCACATAGAAATTTATTATAATATGCTGTTATCCAGTCTGCGAAAAATTCAGTGAGCAAATGTATTTTTACAAGATCTCAGACTGCATAAATATCAAAAGAAAAAAGCTACAATAATTGGAACCACTGCTTTTTTTTTTTACACAAAGTCACAGAATAAAACGTGACAAATAAAAATCTGAGAGGAGGACAAGGGAAGCCTTATGGTCCAGAATTTCACAATGATTTCTCATTGGCTGTTACCGCAAGCTACAGGCGAAGCGGGAGGGAATAAACACTATAGCTGGAAATCAGACAGCGGGCTGGGATACGGGTACGGAATTCTCGGAATTCCCGAGGGCCTGTGCTGGGTGTGCGCGTCGGAGCTCTACGTCGAAGAGTCTGCGGTTAGCTCTCTCTGCATAACAGAGATATTGCAAAGTCCTCGGTCACAGATCGAACACTGAGGACATGCTCTAGGTCCTGTTTTTGAAATTTCAGGGTTGTTATCAGTCTCAACGTGATGATTATGAGGGCCTCTCTGAATCTGTCGAATGGCTAAGTATTAAATCCTCTGTACACCGTTCTCCTGCTGTAACTGTTGTACTTTACAAATGGATGTGCCGTTCTATTAAAGCATTTGTGAACATCTTTAATGAGCTTGAGCGTTTTTTCAGGAACTATGCCTCTCGTTGTGCATGCAGCTGTTCTCAGGGTACATCTGAGAAGTGTGGAAGCACAGCTATGTTTCACGCCAGAACAGCAGTGGTGACCCATAAAGGTCAAAGGGGAGTTCATCTTCTTCCTGCTATCTGTTAGATAAATATATCTACAGACAGAAATGTTCATAAAAATATTAAACGGTATCCCTGATAGTATGATGTAAAAGGTATATTTTTTTCTATCTTTGCCCGCATTTCCATTCAAGTATTCTGCAGAACTGAGCAAACCTGACCACACATTGATACCCTGTGCCCCAACGTTTTCAAGTCTTTGGACAAAATATATCAGCCTAATGGTGCTGATGGACTATTTCATATCAGAGTTAAAAATCACATACCAGGGGACATGCATTACAGACGCACTGCAACTTCCTGAGACATTCAGAGAGAGATCTATGGTATGATGTAACGCCATAGAACTGGTTGATAAACTACCTTTCAAAACATGGAGTCCAAAGCCTAAATTCAATCAAATGCACAGTCACTTTAAAGACCATATGCAAATTCAATCAAAATAAGAATTTCGATTAAAACATAATTTTCTTAGAATATGTTATGTATTGAAGACAAGCACACACGTCATTTGGGATGTGTGATTGTAATCCTAAACCGGAATAGCACGTGCCCTGAAAGAGACCGCAGGCTGTTTTGATTAAATTGCATTCTGTCCTTAAAGTGTCTATGTGTGTTTGATTGAATCTCGTCCAAAGACTTCCGTGACCTGCATTGTGTTTAACACCAGCTGCGCTTACACCCATGACAGCCACTGCACAGCCAGGGAATACGCACACACAGAATAAACGCACATCGAGAAGAAAAGCACAATAATTCGCTCCCTTCGCTCTGATGGGATTTTAGCAGTTCAATTTTTGACAGTTGGCTCAGGGACTTGTGAATGTTCTGTAAGCACCATTACAAAATAGATGTTGTTAGATTGGCCATCCTGTATGTAAATTCTGTGACCAGCTAAATATTAAAACAGCAAACTGCTAAAATGCCAAGCATTTGATTACCAGTTTCCCACCCTAAGCTCCCCCCCCCCACACCCAAATCAGACTGCATCACATGACCATTAACTATTTAAATGCACCAAAGCATGGGCCAAAATTCAGTTTTGGCTTCACGTAACAGGTCTCGCTGAACGGGCATTCCAATTTCTGCAGCTGGGTGTTGTCAAGTCTCTTTGTATGCTTATTAAAACATCGCTTTCTCATACTTCATACTCTTTGAGAGAGTGTAATGGTTTACCTTCACAACATTCTGGAGCACTATTCAGAATGAATATGAGGATACAGATGACACATTTGCGCCCGTTCATGTTAATGACCACCATGTATGTGGCGATAAGACTAATCGCACATGGTATCGGCTGGGTTTATGGAGCTCCTTGCTATCAGAAAAGGAGACTGGAGGAAGGTAGCCCCTTCCCTTTGTCCCTTTGCTTCCTATTAGCTCCAGAATGGTATGAAGCCAGAAAAAAAAGATAAAGAACAGTGATCAGTGTTCGCTTAGTGTCATTTCTTTTGTCTAAATGAAATCTCTGTCCGTGGTTTATGACGGTTACTTTGACTGTCATTCTGGGTTGAGGAAGAGCTTGTGAATAATGAGACAAGCGCACTGACTGGCTGAAAAGCACAACGATCTCAAGGGAGCATTTTTTTTTTCAAAGACACCGCTCTGCTCCCCGTGAAGAAATTTGCTCTGAACACATTAAGCAGTTTTGTTTTTTTGTTTTTTTTTTGGCTAATATTGAAGCAGAGTAACTGAATTTTTAGCCTTGACTGGATAGTTTGCGGAAATCTTTATTTTTTTTTTCCATTTTGTTTTGTTTCTCAGAAATCTGGAGACACAAATTTTCTTTTTTTTTTCCTGGAGCACAACTTTGACTATTTCCTTGCAAGCTGATGTTTAATGTGCGTATGTGTGTGAGTGCGTGTGTGTGTGCGTGTGACTGTCCGTCAGCTGCGTGTAGGCCTGTGTAGTTCTATCCCACTCCCCTCTCTTATTGTGGGAGGTACTGTAGGATGCGCTGAGCCAGCAGGTCAGGGTCAAAGGTCAGGGCCCGCCTCTTGCGGATGTGTTTGGCCTGCTGCAGGTCGCTGTCGATGCGTTTCATTCTCTGCAGCCCCACACGGGCCTCCTTATGGGCCCCCGCCGTCGGCCCGTCGGCCATTTTGTCTTCCTCCTCCTCCAGCCTCTTCACCCTCAGCAGCGAGGGCTCGTATTTCGGGGAGGGGACGGGGGTGGAATCCAGTGAACGGCGGGACCTCTTCAGCACCCTCCCCCCTGCCACCCCCCCACTCACGGCCCCCAAGTCCCGTTTTGAAAGGCGGGCAGGGGCATTCTGGGAGTTTTCAGATGCTAGGCTGGACAGAACGCGTCCAACAAGGTACCTGAGTGAAGGAAGTTAATATACATTTGTCAGTCTTTTTTTTTTTTTTTTTTAATACAAGAGCAACTGGAGTACAATATACTCTTATACTGACTTATTAGCATTACATTACATTACATTACAGGCATTTAGCGGAAGCTCTTACAGTGGTAATACATTATCACAAGACAACAACAAGAAACCACCACTTCTCAAGCCTTAGCGCTGGGCATGTAGTAGCTTTTATTCTGCCTCTGCCTACATGGCAGGTATTGTACTATTGTGATTGTCATCAATACTGATCAATGACCAGTGTACCACCCAGCAATAATGTATGCTACTGCCTTTCACATTACTTTAACCAGCACTTTCAGGAGGAAATTGAAATGACCTGTTAAGGTGAAAACACTAATACTGTGTTTAAAAAAACAACTCTAAAATATCACTTTTTGGCCTTGGATGATCGCGCTACACCGCTCTCACGGTATGCAAATACAGCTTGTGATAAATAGCCGAAAAACATCAAGATGAGTAAAGCAGGGCCTTTAAATGAGTGAGTAGGTTTCCCCGTTTCGGGGCGCTCCCCTCCGTACCTCAGTACCTCCTCCTCCCTGTTGTCGGTGGCGGTGTCGGCGCGGGTGTCCTGGAGCCTGTTGCTACCGAGGCCTGCCTGCAGGAGCCTTTCCTGTCTGTAGCGGTTCAGCAGTGCCTGGGTGAGCTGCGGATCCAGCAGGCCCTGCCAGGCAGCCTGGGGCTTGGCCATGCTGATGCCCTGGTCCGTTTCATCGTAATCGGGCGGGTAGGGCCCCTGGAAGTCCCCGGGACCCTCGTCCTCCTCCTCCTCCTCTTCCTCAATTGTGGCCGCTCTCTGGGCGTTGGGGTCGGCGCTGCTGAGGAGACGGAGCAGGCCGGTGAGGTAGGCCGCCTCCTGGTCCCGCCTCCGGTCGTCCTCCACCAGACGCTGTAGGGCCTGTCCCATGCTCTGCCCTCTCCACCCCTCCGGCTGGTAGTACAGCTCGTTGCCCCTCCCCTCCACGCTGGCCGCTGGGGGGTATGACATCATCTGAGCTTCGTACGGCAGGGCGTCGCGGAGCTCTCGACGGAGGCGGTGAGCCCCCACCGAACCTCGAGAACCAGTCAGTGACTAAGGGAGACAGATAAAGAGATGCTGGTTGTTTGCTGAAATATATGAAACTTTTTTTTTTAAACTGTTGAACATTGCACAATAAGTGAATGTGGAAGGGTGAAGAGTAGTGGGCTTCAGTCCTGGTCCCTGAGGGCTGTAGTGTGTGCTGGTTTTTGTTCTAACCTGATATTCTAAAACCAGCTCAGACCTGGTCAAATCAGGTGAACTGAGTTTGCTTTGTAAACAAGGGTTTTAATTAGTCATTAAATGCAGAGTTCCAACAAAAATCAATACAACCTTTAGCCATCAGAGACCACAACTAGAGAATACTGATTTAGAGCTTAGTGTTCTCAGGGGATGCAAGTGGGCAAATAACATGAGCAGTATTGTTAAAAAAAAAAATAATAAAAAAAAAAATAAAAAACTGAAACAAAATGACATACACACACACACACACACACACACACACACACACACACACACACATTTGCACACAACCTGTTTGAGGCTGGTGAAGGTTTCAGCATTTGCCTCGAGGTGCTTTGCAGAAAAGTGCTTTGCGCTGAACGCAGAGTTAATTGCTATGGTGCAGTTGAGAGCGGGGTTAATTAAAATCAGACTAGGGCAACAGTCACCTGAGTGCCTCAGCACTTACCGAAGTGAATGTACGAATGAAACCTTTCCCACAGCAAAAAATCCCCATACTGAGCAGGGAAGGTCCAGTGTTTCAATAATAAGAACATAAATGCCTTAGACTTTGTGTCTCTGTCAAAACTTGTTTGGCTCTTTGTGAATCGAGTGAGCTAGAGAAATGTCCCGGTCTATTGGACGATAATAACCTCAACCACCGGCTATGGTACAGTGGGGGACCAGTTGTTTCCATAGAATATATCCCCAAGCTGAAAGATGTCAGAAAACCGCAGATCTCTGCTCATATTCTAAACCTAACATACACAGCTATGTTCCTCATTACCTAGCAACCTGGCTGTGCTCTCCAGCGGTAGTGTCCTCCAATTACAATGGGTTTAGAGTCCCGAAAGACCGAGGGGTATTATGATGTAAACTCACTCAATTCCCCTGCGACACATGACTCAACAGCTTTCCACAGTGCTGAAACGGGTTTAAATGAGGTGACTAATGAGCCCCCCCCCCCCCACCCCCACCCAGCCTGAATGGAGAGATACCACATTTATATTACAAGATAGCAAGCTATCTACCATTACCCAAAGCAGAAAAGTAAATATTTACTCTTTCACAAACTTGGGCTGTTATATTTACCTGTCCTGAAAAACAGCCTGAAAATATATAGACCCTAGTTTTGCGAGAGTAATGAAACAGGTGTTCACGAGCAGATACGGCCGTTTATAACTATAGAATGCGTTCTTTGTTGACGCCACTTCCAAGTATTTGTGCTGTGGTTGCAGGGTGTTAAGTAAAGTGCTTTCATACCATGTGACTTTAATATGTTCTGGCACAGGACAGAGAATGGAAATGTACCCAAAATGCACTTCTGCTTAGCCGAAGTTCTCAATGAAACAACGCAGCCTGGAAGTGATTCACAAGCTGTGCTGTGACTCATGGAACGGGGTATTTTCAGCACACTGTGGTTAGGGCTGACAATTTTATCCACAGAGATGAAGAAGAACAGATCAATCCATGGCCTGGCACCAACGATAATGAAGGCATAACCTCTGGCAGTTATTTTGAGCTTCTTTTCTACTTCACTAAAGACATCATCCTCCCACTCATTACCAATCTTTCTTTTTTCTCCAGATGTACATTTTTTTTAACTGTATTTGTTTCCCAGCTTGGCAGAACCACATCAAGATCAATTGCCTTGTTTCTATAGTTACTGGACTCTGAGCTACCTTTTGTTGTCTTTCCAGCAATTATTTGCAATCATTTCACCTTCAGCTAATTCGAGTTCAGCATTAAAATAGTGTGTGTGCATAGATCTGTTTTGATTTGTCTGCAACACGGCATAGATCAATGGAAATAAGATAAAACATTTCATTCATATTTCTGCTATTTTTTAAGATTTAAAGCTCATTTCTGGTGCTTTTTCAGCCACCATGAGGAAGTTTTCTCATTTTTTTCCCACGCTGCAGACATTACCCAATTATGAAATAGTCTGTGACATCATTGGAATACAAAGTCAACATATGAATAATTCACAAACAGTCCTGCAGACACTCGAGAACTCAAGGGGCTAGAATTTTAAGTCAGCTTAACCCCGCCTTTTTTTTACGGGGCTGAGTTGATCTCCACCTGATCAGTCTGGATCCGGCATGGCATGCGACCGCTGCAAGGCTGGGATCCGAGCATCCAACCAATCAGATACACAACCACTCCACAAACACCTGCTTTTAGCCACCTGAAGGCACTTTCTGTGGGCTTTATTTTCTTCACACGCACAACATTCTCTCAGTGCTTAAATGGATATGCCCCCAAACAGAAAATAGTCAGATGAGACTGTAATGTGGTCAAGATGCTAAAGGTAAGGAGAACTGGCTTGCGTAAGGAGTCTCGTTTCTGTGCGGCCAGAAATACAGCCAAATCGATAGGGGCTAACAGACAGCTCAGGTACAGTCCAGGCCTCCGGATAAACACAGCCAGACTGCAGAATCAGCAGGTCTGCGATGAGGAGCTCTGTGGAGGTTTCTATTTTTAATGAAAGTCTGTATTCACAGTGGGCAGAGAGCGCTCATCTCCATTCCTCTGCCCTCCTCTTCCCTCTTCTGTATTCCCCCCACACTTTCTCCCCCGCCCGCCCCCCCGCTTCCTCCTGCCCTCTCTTCGGAGGGATGTGACTCAGAGGTGTGGATGATTAGGAAGAGTCACAGAACAGCACAGGGCACCCGCACATTCGCTCTCACCCTCCTCCAGCCCTGATGTCCATCATCTAAGTATTCACACTCCTGTATGCACACAGCGACCACAGAAACTCGAAAAGAGAGATCTGAATGTAGATGCACACACACACACACACACACACACACACACACACATAGAATAAGAGGCTTGTCCACAGCAGGCACGCAGCCTCCCTGCTCCCTCCCACTCTCCCCCCACACACTCTGAGTCATCCACCTACCCATAAAACGCACATCTCAATATAGCGCTATTTCACTTTGGAAAGTGCTCGCAAATGCAGACAGCTACCAGTTACCATCAGTCAGTGGTGTAGTTGAGGGTATATGCTCATATGGGTATATGGACTTCAAGGGATTTACAGTATACACCCCTATTAGCCTTATTAACCATTAATACATATGGGCTTTGCAGATACAGTGTGCCCAAATACTCACACTATTCATGCTCATCCTTGGTTGTCACTATACCAGAACTATCAGTGCTGAAACTGGCCTTTTTTTCAATGTGAATGGGTTGATGGATGTGGTGTATTTCAGAAGCACAGTGCTTGGCAGTCAAATCTGACAGCAGGGACCCAAAGCAATTTCAGGGTGCCACAAAAGTGGAGGTGTGCACCCTCCACTGGCTTGTCTGGACTAATGAATGAAAGGAAGAAGACTGTGTCAACGTGGATGACTGACGTCGCACAGTGTGACGAAATGAATGTTGATTGGTCAGAGCCGGGCACTTGGCTCGTGCCGAGCTAAGAGGATACAGGCTGTACATAGTGTAATTGTTAAGAAGTTGGCCTTGCAACTCAGGGGTAGTGGGTTGAAATCCTATCCAGGGTCCTTGCTGTTGTGTCCTCAAGCAAGGTACTTCACTTCACCTGTGTTGCCTCAGTGAATATCACATGACCAGTGTGCATAAAAAAAGTAATGCTGTGTAAGTCAATCTGGATAAAAGTGTCTGCTGAGTGACTAATTAAATGTGAACGAAAGATGAACAGACAAAAAAACGGACAGAGAGGATGGCGAAGGAATAACCGATGAATGGAGAAGAGAAATGAGAGAGATGGACTGAATCAATTTAAAAATGTATAAATCAATAAGCCACATCCATGGAAAGAGAAAAATGGATAGCATTCACACAGCTGGTGAAGAGGAGTCTGAAGGCATGAAAAGAGGGAAATGTACAGAAAACATGTATTTCTGCAACGCTTCTTTCTCTGTCTCAGTCCACATCCCCGAATAACCTTTCTCTCAGTAGAGAAATGAAGCGCACCTGCTCCAGGAGTAAGGAATATAACACACTGCTGTAGATAATGAGTAAACACAGTCTTATCTAACATAGGGCAGCGTCTGAATTTACACAATGTTCACAGTCTGCCAGGAGTCCCATTATTCATTTCACCCTGCTCACGTCGGTGCTTTACTGTGCTGAGGTTTACATTGATTTACTGCCGGTGTTATATTTATTACCTTTTACCTATCCCAGATTTGCATCTCAACCTCGATCCTTTTTTATTGATGTGAATGTAGCTGTAACTCACTCTTCAGGGGGTCGTAAATAATATAGATGTTTGATTTTCCGGGCTCTCGTGACAGCTCGGTGCATGCTGTTGTGCACGTTTTCTGCTTCAGCGACGGTAGCTGTTTACCTGGTTTTAAACGAGCTCTCGTTGAGATTTTTCTTCCATTACTTGCACTGTATATTGCGCATTTTGAAAGAGTGAGAAGAGGAGCGAAGTTCTTTCCTAGACTGTTTTCTTAAGGCTTATCTGAGCAATCTATGTCGTAAGGCTGACTTTTCCGGGCTGTGGGATTACGATGAACTGGAAGATTGCTGTTTAATAATAGACAGACGAGAAAGTGACGTGAATGAGAGCCCAGAGTAGGATTCCTTCAGGGTCTGCGTGAGTCACAGGGCCTACGAGTCACCGTGGCGCATTGTGACGTCCGCGCCTCGCGCATCTGTCTGCGCATTGCGAATGTGCGTGTGAGCGTAGGCGGTGATGGCCATCACCATCGCACCTGCGGCTGCTGGGTGGACGCAAACGCTCAATCGCCTCGCCATCTCTTCTCTCCTCTCCGCTTCTCTCCACAGTCATGACACCCGTAGTGACTACTTAACTGTGAGGCTTTTTAAAGTGTAATTTTACTGTATTCATTGTATTAATTTTGGGGAAAGCAATGAACATATATATGTATATTATCCGAAAACTCTACGACTGCAAACTGTTGTATATTGCAGCACATTATATTGTAAATGCGCGTGTAGCTCTAGTGCTTAGTGTTATGTTCAGTGTTGATTTTTGGCCTGTGAGTTGAAGATTTGAATATCCATTCCAGCTGAACTATCAAATGCACCACCCGAACCTCGCTGCACATTTTAGCGCGGGTCTATCGCACGTTGCACTACCAGCCCTGACAGAAGTCCACATTTGGAAGACTGAGACTGAAATAATTACTGGTTCAAAGAAGACATGAAATAAATTAGCAAATCACAAAATCAATTCATCAATTACATTATTTTTACATACTGTCTACCGATAGAAACATTAATTTTGGGGATCTCAAGATTTTGCTCTTCACATAAAAACTGGAAGACAGGTGTGTGTTATCGATATGTTATTGTAGTTCTGCCCATTTTTGGTTTCATCACACCTCATGCTCTCATCGCTAATACTACACACTGAAATATATCTCAACTATATCTCTAAAAAGGTAATGCTCAAAGTACATCTAAATTCAATTTAAATACTATTACCACCTTGGAATTGAGGATATTCAATTAGTCCAACTTACTTGAGTTTGGCCAATTTGATTCAGCTGAAAACCACACAGAGCAGGTAAATGGCATTTAAGGACTAAACCTTACAGAAGAATTAAAAAAAAAAAGACAGTTAAATCCACACAATTACCAGCACATTTATGCAAGAATTAGATAGCCTTAAATGTGTTATAACTCAGACTAACTTAAAACATGATTCAGCAATCTTACTTCAGCATGTTTATTATCGTATGCTATATTTCAGCAAAATAATTGTAAAAGAAAAAAAAAACAGTTATTAACCTAATGTTTATATTTCTTTATGTTTTGCTTTTTATTGTGCAAGTGTTTCAATCACTGTCTGCCCATCAATCGTCTGACTAAGCATGGTCATCAAATATTTTAGGGCAGCTATGAGATCAAAGCATGGTTGGGTTGGTCAAGAAAATAAAATTCAAATCAGAACCCCTTCTGCTTCGGATAATGGCAACTGTTATGGAGAGCAAATTCCAATTAAATTTATGTAAACTGAAAAATATTGCAACTCTCTGCTTAATGGATGTCTTGCATAAATCACCAACTTCCCAAAGGTATCCCATAATAAACTAATTTAATCAGCAGTCATTGTTCCCGTTGAACTGCAGCCTTGACGCTAATTTGATTATTAACAGTGTTTTAACGGTGTCTCGGCTGTAAATGTATGTTCTGCCGTGTGTTATGCAGAGGACACATCACTGGTGCGCACTCGTCACACAGCACACTGCTGTGCATGTGTGCGCACTCACGTACGTGCCAGGGAAATGCTGAGATTTTTGCTGGGGCCGGATGAGTGAGTGGTGTTCTGCGTGGTGATGATGCGTGTGCCCTCAGAAGCCAGTTGCCATGACAGCACACCTCTCCAGTTCCCAGCAGTGTGTTCTTCACTAATTAGATTGTGCAGCCTCAGCTATTGATCCCTTTGAATGTTGTAATCCAGAGCGTTATGCCTCGTACCACATTCAGAAATGAAAAACGGCCAGCTGACACCTGTGAGACCACATGGCCGTGGTCTGTGAGCAGGCATTAAAGGCCATCATTGCCAGACTGGGTCAGTCCTGGTCATTGGGTTATCATGTTTTTTTATTTTATTTTTTTTTATTTTGTCCCTGTGTCCTTAATGAATCATTCTCAGCAGTACTTGTGTGTCTAATACGAGGAGGCTCTGTGCAAATGCATGCGCATGTATGTTTGGGTGTGCATGCAGGCATGTATGTGTTCCTAGGCTGGGGTAGAGCACACTATCGTATGCTTTGTTCCTCAGAAGGACTTCCTGACCTGACACCCTGTTCCCATAACCCCTCCCGCTCCCTCCCCATGTTTACCATACCGTGCTGATTTCACACCAGCTCTCTTGAGAAATTCAACTGATTTTTAAAATGATATAAATTGATTTTCCTGAGCTCAAGCACAGGATTCACAAAAACAAAAACAAAAAAACAGTAGCTGTCCATGGTCCTGAATTACTGAAGTCCTACCATCGCCTTCAAAATAACTTAGCAGTGCAAGGCAATTCGCAAACATAAAAATGATAAATCTGTGAGGTGGTAAGCAATGGCCCTGACAGTGTTTTGTTTACTACAAAACATTTATTTTCAAACAATACAAACCATGTTTAACTTATGTGGTGAACATTTAGGCTTTCATCGCAACATACATGCTTCTGAAAAGCAGCCCCAAGTCAACGCGATTATATCAAAAGCAAACAGGCTCAGCAGACTGCTGTCACCCCTGCAGCTGTTGGACTGGAAGACCTGTATCATTGAGCCATAAAACAAAGATCACTGCTTATGAGAACGCATTAAATAATATCTTCTCCTATGGCCATATGAAGCTGGAGTGTAACTACACATTTATAAAACACATTTCACTTTCTTCTAGCTGACGCAGGCAGTTCGGGCACAGCCTCCCGGGAGATATACAGCTAAAAGATTTCATTGCTCATAAAATTACGGAGGCTAAGAATCATTTTTCTTTCAGCGGCAGAGAATAAGTCCTGGCAACAAAAAAAACCTGGAGCGGCTGGAGACAGTGAGTCAGACGGCCCCACACTGAGAGTACAGACAGTTCACCCAGCCCTGGCTAAGCCCGTCTCAAAAAAGCATCATTTCCAACGATGTTACTCTTCACTAATAAGTATCTATTCAACTCTGTCCAGATTTAAACTTCCCCTACCCTGAATTCAGAGCTTCATGTTAGCACTGTCATCGCCATTATGATTTAGAGAATGAATAAACACCATATATGGGAAAAGTCCGAATGTAAACATACAGTAAGCGCTGCAATTTCAAAAATATATGAATAATTAATGGTCTTTCTACAGTCATTCAAGCTGTGTCTCAAAGGAATTAACTGACACACTCCTCTTAAATATGGTTTTTAATGACAGCTTCTGGCTCTCAAGAAGACCCCAGTCATTCGAGGAAAGCCTATCGAAATGAAAGCCCAGCTTCCCCAAAAGTCGTCATTGTTTTAAGCTAAGAGTCACAGTCACACACAGTGACTCTGATTTGTGCCAGTGAATGTTTCCCAGCTTTCGTGTGTGAGTGGTGACCAGCAGCTTCAGGTATAAATTCCTCCCTCTATCTGTTTACCCTTCCTCCATACCACCCTGAAATGTGCGAGGGAAGCAGCTGGCTGTCCTGAAACATGCAAGTGATTTCCTAAAGTGAAATATTGATATTTCATAAAATAACAGTCTTGTTTATGCATCATGCCACTTTGTGCCTGCTTGTATCCAGCTCCCAGAATGCATTGGGGAGCTGGCCACACCTCTTCTATGCAATGTCTGAAGACCAGTGCACATACAAAATGGAGATAAAAAAATGGAAATGGATATAAAATTGAATTCCACAAAAGCAGAGGCAAAACTGAGTCCTAATCACATTTGTCCTTAATGTTAATGTTTGTGCTACTGCTCTTCTTTTCAGACTCAGTTTGGTGCTTCAGTTTTGGTGATTTCTTAACTTATGAAGTTATGACACCCCTATTAAAATTGTGCATTAAAGGCCAAAATTCTGAAGGCATATTCTTGCAGTTAATAGATGC
>CM040752.1:32343585-32373585 GCA_022829145.1 Albula goreensis
TAATCAATAAGCAAAGTTTATCCATCTACATTACCTGTTGTTTGCATACTTCGGCAAATCAACTCACTTAAGAAACTACAGCAGGAACTACCAGGTTTCCAGTACACCAGGTTTCCAGTCAGCTGTTTTGCATTGCTGGGACTTTTTAACACTGTTTTTTTTTTTCTTGTGTGGATAATCTAGCCATCAAACGAGAGGCAATGCACATTTCTGAGGAAGGGAGGAGGCAAACAACCCTACAGTGACTTGATGATTCATGAACTTCATGGAAAAAATTGTGAAATGGGGACACAAATTGAGATAATAAGGCGCTATGATTTGGACATGTGTGATTTACCCTCATCAGTAACGGTGAATGTCTCACTAGTCAGAGTCATGGATGTGCCCCTGGTCAGTACTTCGTGCACGCAGGTGAAGGAGACAGGAGGGATGGCGGTGACGTTGAAGTGACACACGGCTCTGTCCGAGCAATCTGGGTCCCTCGCTGTGAACGCATCCAGGCCCTCCATGTCCAGCCGTAGGGAGCTGGCATCCAGCCGCATGTGGTACAGACACCTCACCTGAAAGCTGGTGCTTCTGTCCGCCTGCACAAACACCTGAATTTTGGGTTTTGCAAAGCCTGGAATTTCTGGAAAAGGGTGAGTGAAAAAAAACAAAAAAAAAAAACTCCCTGATCAAGTTCAAATACCGAAAGAACAGCATGAGCAGCGCTACTGAATTGTTTGTCACAGCAGTAGCGCCCACTAGAGGAGAGAGTCTGGAATTACATGAGACATTTCAGAGAGTGGTATTTAGGTAAATTAGTCACAGAACTGCACAAGGAGCTCAGACTTGCAGAAATCAGTACAGCATCATATCTCACAAGCAGAAAATGACAGCCAGTTTAACTACACAGACATTACAGAGGTTATTTTCTCAAGGCGGTCTGGAAGGTTAATTGATTGTTAATTTCAGTGCTTTATTGAGCTAGAGAGAGACTTGTAATTGTCATGTGTGATGTTATTGTGACATGTGTCTACGTAATTTACATTTGGTTACAGAAGATGATAATAATAAAATACCATCTCAGATAAAACGTAATGAAAGAACCAACAGGACTTACTTGGGGCTGGGCTTGGACTGTCATAATAGCCCCAACCATCTGAAACATTAAATCAGACAGAAATTGTGGATGAAAGAGTCAAAAGCTGAAGTGCCCAGGTGTGGGCAACCACAAGATCAGTTCATTCTACTGTGCGGATTCATATTCATTGACCACTGGAGTTGCCAATCAGGCCAACTGTGTGGGCGAAAACAACTTGTGGCACCACATTTGAGTACCTATAACCGGGACAAATCAATCAAATAGTTTGTGTAAATTTCTGTTAACCCCCACACAAAAAAAAAAAAACAATCTGTCTCTTCAGATCACACATCAACAACATATGCAAATAACCCATTTCCTGTTGCTAGTTACAGTTACTTCTTATTTTTAATTTGTAGAGCTTCTCACAAGCAGAAAATGACAGCCAGTTTAACTACACAGGCATTACAGAGTTTCCATTCTCACGGCGGTCTGGAAGGTTAATTGATTGTTCATTTCAGTGCTTTATTGAGCTAGAGAGAAACTTGTCCTCCGCCAGTTGTCTGAAAACAGACGAGGGGGGCATGATCATATACATAATATGATCAATATATTAATATGCACATGTACACATTACATGATTTTTTTGCATGTTACAATGATTTGAGACAAAAACATTTATTTATGGAGAGTATGAGTCTTCATCTATCTGCATTGGTTGTAATAGAATTGCAAAAGAGAGACCCAGTGAGACTTATCTGGTCTCATTCAGTGAACACTGGGACTAATAACAGAAGTGCTTCACCGGGATGGAACGTGTGTAACTATGCACCCTGAGGATATATGTGTCTGCATAATTTACCTTTGGTTACAGAAGATGATAATAATACACATGATCATGAGTGAGAATATATCAAGACAATAACTTAAACATTTAAACAACTTTACATGCTGTCCAAGAACATCAAAAGGTAAGAAAAAAGAAAAAACACACTTCTCCACATCCAGTATGGTGGTGGACCTGTAGAAATACAACTGCATTATTCTCATATAGAATATTGAGACAAACACTAAAAGTTTAAAACTTTTCGAACATAATGGCAAACATAGTATGCGTATTAAATATGTGCAAATCGCCATTTAAAAAACAATTGCAAACAACTATACAGAGGAAAGACGATCGTCACTTCATTAAAAAAGAAACAAGAACATCAAAAGGTAAGAAAACAGAAAAAAACGTACTTGTTGTCATCCAGTATCGTTGTGGACCTGTTAAAAACACTAAAAGTTTAAAACTTTTTGAACAAAATACCAAAAATAGTAAGCATATGAAAGATGCGAAAATCAAAAGGTAAGAAAACAGAAAAAAACCCACTTCTTGTCATCCAGTATCGTTGTGGACCTGTAGAAATACAACTGTATTATTCTCATATAGAATATTGTTAAAAACACGAAAAGTTTAAAACTTTTTGGACATCATAGCAAAAATAGTAAGCATATGAAAGATGCGAAAATCACAATTTAAAAAACAATTGCAGATACAGAGGAAAGAGGATCTCCACTTCATTAAAAAAAAAAAAAAAAAAAAAAAAAACATTACCCTGTAAAAAGTTAGCGGGACATGGTGTTACTGACTAGTTTACCAACTGAGACAGAAAATCAGGCAAATATTTTACCATCCAAATGATCATTCACTGTCAGCAGTAACAGTGTTTCAGTTGGAAACAATGTTATGTTTTACACAGATACAACGTAATACACAGATCCAGCCAGGGTAAAATACCATCTCAGATAAAACGTAATGAAAGAACCAACAGGACTTACTTGGGGTTGGGCTTGGACTGTCATAATAGCCCCAACCATCTGAAACATTAAATCAGACAGAAATTGTGGATGAAAGAGTCAAAAGCTGAAGTGCCCAGGTGTGGGCAACCACAAGATCAGTTCATTCTCCTGTGCGGATTTATATTCATTGACCACTGGAGTTGCCAATCAGGCCAACTGCATGGGGGAAAACAACTTGTGGCACCACATTTGAGTACCTATAACCGGGACAAATCAATCAAATAGTTTGTGTAAATTTCTGTTAACCCCCCCCTCCCCAAAAAAAAATCTGTCTCTTCAGATCACACATTAACAACATATGCAAATAACCCATTTCCTGTTGCTAGTTACAGTTACTTCTTATTTTTAATTTGTAGAGCTTCTCACAAGCAGAAAATGACAGCCAGTTTAACTACACAGGCATTACAGAGTTTCCATTCTCACGGCGGTCTGGAAGGTTAATTGATTGTTCATTTCAGTGCTTTATTGAGCTAGAGAGAAACTTGTCCTCCGCCAGTTGTCTGAAAACAGACGAAGGGGGCATTATCAAATACATAATATTTATTTATGGAGAGTATGAGTTTTCATCTATCTGCATTGGTTGTAGTAGAATTGCAAAAGAGAGACCCAGTGAGACTTATCTGGTCTCATTCAGTGAACACTGGGACTAATAACAGAAGTGCTTCACCGGGATGGAATGTGTGTAACTATGCACCCTGAGGATATATGTGTCTACGTAATTTACATTTGGTTACAGAAGATGATAATAATACATATGATCATGAGTGAGAATATATCAAGACAATAACTTAAACATTTAAACAACTTTACATGCTGTCCAAGAACATCAAAAGGTAAGAAAAAAGAAAAAACACACTTCTCCACATCCAGTATGGTGGTGGACCTGTAGAAATACAACTGCATTATTCTCATATAGAATATTGTGACAAACACTAAAAGTTTAAAACTTTTCGAACATAATGGCAAAAATAGTATGCGTATTAAATATGTGCAAATTGCCATTTAAAAAACAATTGCAAACAACTATACAGAGGAAAGACGATCGTCACTTCATTAAAAAAGAAACAAGAACATCAAAAGGTAAGAAAACAGAAAAAAAACGTACTTGTTGTCATCCAGTATCGTTGTGGACCTGTAGAAACACAACTGTATTAATCTCATATAGAATATTGTTAAAAACACTAAAAGTTTAAAACTTTTTGAACAAAATACCAAAAATAGTAAGCATATGAAAGATGCGAAAATCAAAAGGTAAGAAAACAGAAAAAAAAAACCCACTTCTTGTCATCCAGTATCGTTGTGGACCTGTAGAAATACAACTGTATTATTCTCATATAGAATATTGTTAAAAACACGAAAAGTTTAAAACTTTTTGAACAAAATACCAAAAATAGTAAGCATATGAAAGATGCGAAAATCACAATTTAAAAAACAATTGCAGATACAGAGGAAAGAGGATCCCCACTTCATTTAAAAAAAAAAAAAAAAAAAAAAAACATTACCCTTTAAAAAGTTACCAGGACATGGTGTTACTGACTAGTTTACCAACTGAGACAGAAAATCAGGCAAATATTTTACCATCCAAATGATCATTCACTGTCAGTAGTAACAGTGTTTCAGTTGGAAACAATGTTATGTTTTACACAGATACAACGTAATACACAGATCCAGCCATGGTAAAATACCATCTCAGGTAAAACAAAGAACCAACAGGACTTACTTGGGGCTGGGCTTGGACTGTCATAATAGCCCCAACCATCTGAAACATTAAATCAGACAGAAATTGTGGATGAAAGAGTCAAAAGCTGAAGCCATAATAAACAGACTACAATAATCCCACAAGGAAGTCATGTGATCGTTCTTATTGCACATATTCATGTAGAGCGAAAATTAAATAATAAAAGTACTTCTGGAAAGAATACCATCCTTTATTTTTTAACATTAAGAATAATTACTTTACAAATGGTCCAAAGTATATATCACCATGACAGAAGCCCTGAATACTTTATGGGAATATGTTGGAGAGAAATGGCAGATTTAGAGGCAAAAGCACATATATTTATCTATTATGTTTGTAATTGCAATGGCACTTTGGTAGAACAATTTAAGAGAAAATTAAGAGCTACGTTTGTGAGCTGCGGTAAAAAAACATTAACACAATGTGGGAAAAATGACAATGTGCAGAAATGGCATCTCTTTTACTGTGGAAGAGAAACTACTATTTAAAGCACAACCTGCTCTACATATCTTCCACAAATGCTATTAGAAAATTCAGCAGTTTTTCAATTTTAAGAAAATATGTGTCATATACAGTATTGTATGTTTAACCATAGGTCACAGGATACAATAAACATCAGAGAAACAAGTAATGTATGCCATGCTATAGAAATTTTACAGTCTTCCATTGGTTGTGTTTAAAAGGACAGTATTCTTATGGTATGGAATAATGTGTTCTAAGAAATTCTCAGGACAGAAATAATGCACAGTAACACATCTAGAGCTTTCGGACGCATACCCAGAAACAATTTATAAATTAATATTTGATATTTGGCTGCCCTTCCTTGCCCTGTAGCTGACAACCTCCTCCACTCCTATTGATAACTTTCTATACAAACACCATATTACCTGTATTAAATTACAAGTAAGGAAAATAATGTACTCACAAGCAGTCACGCACAGGAAAAAGGTATAAAAAAATGAAAGACGCTTCATCGCATTACTTAACATCCCAGCGCTGCAGCTCTCTTTGTCTTGGGGAGGAAAAAAATCAAAATAAAATAGCTAAGAGAGAGGTTTCTTAACTGTACTAGAAAGTTAAGAAACTTCAGTTTCTTTAAGTAAGTTCAAAAGATGAACTCACAAGCTCCCATATTCTTTCACTGCTGGATTAGCCGAGCAGTTTTCGGCTACAGTGCTTACTGTACGTTGGTCAGTTCTTCAAAAACCAACAACTGCTATCAAACAATCTTGACTTCAATGACTTTAAGAGGGCACATCAGCTACAGCAAAAACCACAGACACCAAAAACATGAAGTGGCTGTAAACTGTTGCACTTCCTGTTTCCTGCTTTTGAGAATAAAGGAAGAAATTCAAACAGAGGATGAAGACATTTAATCCTCTTTGATTGCAACCAAGTGTTATTTAAAGAAAAAGGAAAACAAAAATAGGCCTTGTAAAATGACAAATATATGCTCAATCGGATCGTGAGAGTATATTATGAAGCTGGCTTACCAAGTTATTTGGCTGACTGGTGCAGAAGGGGAAGACAAGACATTTCTGAGACTTTTCTTTAGTTCATGGCCATATTCATTCTTTCACAGTTATTGTGCATTTTGAAGGTTTAAATCCATTGACTATGTGTGCAGGTTGGAGTCTGTGTGAAGATTTTCACGCACCCCACTAAAAACAAAACAATTGAGTCCCAACTGGCACACTCAAGGCAATGGCACCCCACACACACCACCAAAAAAACAAAGAAGATAAAAAAAGTCTAGGACGACTGCCCAATATATGTTACATCCCCATGGCGTCTAGGAGTATAGGGAAGGGCAATGCAACATAAAAGGAGGTGGTGTAATGGGAGGCCAGGACAGAAAAACCATGCAATAAACCAAAAAGTTAAGTGAAACAACGGGGTGTGCGCTTTATTTACAAGGTACACACACACACACACACACACACACACTCACACACACACACACACACACACACACACACACACACACACACACACACACCCCTCTTTATTTAGGACTACTGGAAATTTCCACACAATATATCTACTATACAAAAATTACATTTCAACTTCACATTCAATTTCTTGATACTTTTTATATACATAACCCCTTGCAACTATAATTTCTCTAACAAGCTCCAAGTGTCATTTATATTTACATGTATTTAGGTCATTTGGAAAGAGCGTTGCCGACAGGCACCTGTGGCAGGATGTGGACAGATACCTCAATGCAGCTTCTGCTTTCCGGTTAGACCTCTTAGGGATATGAAAATGACCGGCGAGGATGCAATCAACATTTCTCTTAAATCTTCCTAAAAATTGAATGCAAGTGTTACACATTGTTACTTTCAACAACACAGTTATGCCACAGTTATTACAGTTATACATTCATTCTGAACTGTTATACTTTTTCTACTCAAAACTGCTGATTGCCTGATCGACATCTAACAACTAGCTGTAGCAGAATATGAAAAGCAGACAGATGATCTAGATTTTATCACATTGAGAGCTGAATATGGTTGTTTTCATCTCAGTGACACGAAACTAATGAAATCTCAACATTTATTCTTTTATTCACACCAAAGTCAAAATATTGGACACACACAAAATCAGTGAATCGTAACAGGTGTGGACAGCTTTAAATAATCAATATAATTTTTATTACTTTTTTCCAATCATACAAACAGACAGTGTTTTGAAAATGTTGGAGGGAAAATGGCTGCCGTTGTGAGCTACTAAGCTGTGGCTCACTGTGAATGTACAGGGGTTTGCAACATATGTACTGAATGGAGGCAGCAGCTTAGAACAAATGGTGGCTCCCAGCATGCACTGCTTCGACGATGGGCTTTTGACAGCATATGAACCAACGGCACTTATTCAAGCTGAATGACTCATGAGTGCCATCCAATTTAAGTCAACAGAGTGGGAGTGCTTTTAATGAATCCCCTATTCCTGACCTGGAAGTGGAAGCCATGTGAGAAAGGGACAAAGAGCCAAAAACAAAAACCATGACAAATCACTTGCTGAAATGCAACCGTTGCAGAAAGACGTCACAACATAATTTCAAACATAAACTGCCAGTCTTGCAAGTGTGTCGATGAGGAAATATTTGTCATGTCACACTCATGTTTACATACATATACACACAGACAACGCTGATGTTATTACAAAATGCCAAATACATCTATAGAATGACAAGTATTCAAACAGTCATAGCTCATATTAAAAAAATTGCAACCAGAACCATAGGGTATATAAAAATAACTTAGTGTTTTTTTTTAAAAATCTGTAACAAACTTTTCTCTTTGTACACAGATTGCAGACACATTAAAGCCGTCTCAGTTCTGCATGCTCGGTGTGTCCCGGATCTCAAGACTGTCTCCTCGGAGACGAGGTGGCATTAGCATCATAAGTGCTTTGTTTGTTACGGTGAAAGGTACTGTAGTGTCATAAACCCTCTCTCCTTAGTATTGCTTCTAGACTCATTACTTATCTACATTTTAGTGCTAAAAATCTTTGGGACAAAGAAAACACCCACCGATGCAGGACAGAGACTGGCACTGCAGTGACACCTCTCCTCTGATCTCATACTGTAAAAACTATGTTTATAGAAGCATTGCATTAAACAGGAAAATACAATCAGAAAACTTTT
Organism: Albula goreensis; assembly: GCA_022829145.1. Classification (NCBI taxonomy): domain Eukaryota; kingdom Metazoa; phylum Chordata; class Actinopteri; order Albuliformes; family Albulidae; genus Albula; species Albula goreensis. The sequence goes on from CM040752.1 coordinate 32,351,881, forward strand.
TCTTCCCATTGTAACATTTTAGTTTGAACCTGTTGCAGTTTAATATTTAATATCATATTTATATGCTCAACATTCTGGTTCACAGTAGGTAATTTCAAGTTCCCAAATTTAAACAGTTACATTTTGTAGTATATAAAAAAATCACAATTATATGATGTATAAACAGTATAGCTATAATTTACACTGAGGCACAATACTGACTTTGAGGATTTTTTTTAATTCAAAGTCATCCACCGCAGTGAAATTATTTACAAAATGTTCAGTCATTTGGCCGAAATAAACTAGTGAACTGACTGAAACGGAAGCAATATAGCTCTCTGCAAAAGATTATGCTCATTGTGTCATGAATACTAATAAAACAACAAAAACGTGACTTTTTCATAACGTTAATAATCAACGTGCGCTTAACACACAGACATTTATGATTGTTAGGCTGTATATTTTGACAACGGTCAGCCAGTCAAATCATGGCTGTGAGAAAAACGAAACCGAGGAATTTAGAGATGCTTTCAAGTATTACACCCTCTCCTGAACTCCTGCGCTATGAATGAAAACAAACATCTGCAGTGACGGTGCTCTGCAGTCCAGCGGTGCCATGAATAGGAGCCCGAAAATGCCCCATTGCCTAATAAAGTGAACCTGGGTGTACAGTTTGCCATATTTGCTATTGATTACACCTAAAATATCTATCCAACATACCAGAGGGCAACGAGCCTTTAAAACATATATTCAGAGGAGAGAATTCATGAACCCTGAAAATCATTTGTTGTCATTAACTAATTGATTCGAGTCTTAAACGGTTTATACAAAGTGATTGAGAGGACATAGTAGCTCCATCCTTCAGATTCATGAGATTTCAATAAAAAAAAAAAAAAAAAACAAGTTCAAATTAGGTGTCATGTCACATATTGTATGATGATTCTGCGTTTGTGAAAGCACTGCTCGTTCAGGTCTTGGTTCTTGTTTCACTGTGTGTGGTGCATTGAAATGTGTGAAAACAGGAGTGATGTTTCGCCGATTATAGAATGAGGAAGCTGAGGAGAGGTTTGTCAAGAAGGGAAGAGAGAAGTCTGGTTTATGAGAGCACGCAGTTTTTATCTTTGTCTTTCCCACTGAAGCTCTGCGCCCTGCCTCTTCCTCTCCTCCTTAAGCTGTCGCGCAGCCCGTCCTCCCTCTCTCCCTCTCTCCCCTCGTCCCTCTCTTTGTCCCCCGGCTGGGAGCGGCGGAGCTGTGGGGGCAGGGGGATGGGCTGGCCGAGGAAGTAGCCCTCTTCCTCGGACTCTGAGGAAGAGGAGCAGGTGGAGCAGCAGTCTTCGTGTTTTTGGAGTCCTGGGTAGAGTGTGAGGGACGGGGGAGTGGGCGGCTCTCTCTCTCGCTCTCCTCTCCAGTCCAGGGTGTCCAGGCGGGGTCTGTCGGACCGGGCCTGCCGGAAACGTCTCTCTGTCCCCAGGTGGAGCGGAGAGTCCGAGGCAAGCCGACCCCCCCGCCGGTGGCTGCGCTGTTGGTACGGTCCGTCTACTGTCAAATGAGGCACAGAGAAAAGGGAGTGGGCCATTGGAAGATGGGAGATTGAGTCCAGTCACGTAAGAGAGAGGGAAAGGAATGGCATAAAAGAAAAGGGAGGAATAGAGGGAAGACAGAGTGTGGGAGAGGGAGGGGAGACGGAAAGAGGAAGAAAGATAGGGAGCACAGAATGACCGGAGAGGACAGAAGGAGAAATACAATCCACACATCATCTTCACATTTTACAAATAGTTATATCATGATCATTTGATCCATGCAGTGCTCCACCTGAAATGTCTTTTGTGATGTCACAAAGTAACAGGGAAACCGTGTTCTAGAATCATGTTCCCACTGTGACACTCCACTAACACGTTCCATTACCCATGAGTACAGGAGTTCTCTCATGCTGAAATGTATGCCTATCTTTATGAACGTTCCTCAGATTCTTACCCAGAAGGTCCATCTGTGGGGGGATCCCAGATCTGTGGGGTTGCCTCTGAAAGCGGAGTCTCCTTCCGAAACCCCCTCTTGCTTCCTCTTCCTGGACTTCCTGTCCAGGACCCCCCTCCTGCCCCTCCTCCTCCTCCTCTTCTTCTTCCTCCTCTTCGTCCTCCTCCTCCTCATCCTCCACCAGGTAGCTGCAGCTGATTGGCTCTCGGAAGCTGACCCTGGCCGTGCCGCTGCGGGTGGGTTGGGCGGGAGGGGGTGGGGGGTGTGTCTCAGGATGGGTGGGGAGCTCAGGCTGCCGGCCCTGGCTCTGAAGCAGGAGGTCACAGGGCTCTGCACTGGGTTCTGAACGAGGCGGAGTGGGTGGGCGGGGCATGGAGTCCACAGGACAGAGGTGACTGGCTAAAACCGGCCTGGGGAACACCTGTGAGTGGCATACTGAATGGGTGGGGGGCGGGGGTAGAGAAGGAGAGGGGTCAAGAAACAAAAGCATTAAAAACAAAATTCACATCTTCATCATTTCCGTGGAAACATCCTGCGCCTCTGTCTGCTGGTAACAGCGGCAACACATAGATGAAATCGTTTTAAAACGCTGATCAGGTTTGCACTGTGGGTGAGGAGGAACTAAACGCATACTTGTGGTATATGACACATGTGAATAACCCGTCAGGATCGATAAGGGACAAAAAATGAAGTACAAGAACGAGGACTAATAATACTGCCATGGCTATTACTACAACCACTATTAGCTATACTTCTACTTATTTCTTTCTGTCAGTAACTGTGGACACAAGGATGAGGGGGAAAACAAGAGGACCGCAGAAATACTTAGCGAAACACACCTGGTGCGCTCAGCTCCATTCGGCTCCCACAGTCTGTGGAGGTGGAGGTTCCTCTCGATGTTATCCGCGGCGGGGAGTACCCGTAGCAGGTGTAGTCACCTGAGTCCGCTGAAAGCTCCGGAATGCCACCGGGACCCGGCTCGCTCGTTGCCAGGCAGCAGACAGGTGATGGACTGGTCCACGGGGCCGAAGTACCCCCAGCCGTTTGTCACGTGGATGTGGGGGACAGGGGATGCGGACCCCCTGGAGAGTCCGTTCTGCAGGCCGAGTCCGTTTGGTAAAGGCGGATCTGCAGCACTGCTGGGCAGACCTGGGAGAGAGGAGAGCCGGCGGAGAAATGGACGGGAATGATGGGAAACAGTTAAACACAGCACGGTATGATGGCTAGGGAGCTGAAGGTGCAACCCAAAGGTGAAATATATGTAACTGATCACTAATATGAATGACTAATGCAAATGTATAATATAACTTTATATAAATTATACATACATATACATTTAACCACATGTGCATCAATACCTGATTAACTGTCAATCACTGAGTTGTATCAACCAATCAATCTCTTCACAACAAAAAACAATACTTGGTTCAAATCACTGAGCCCTGGTAACATATAATAGTTACAAAGATGACTCCATCCTGCCATCACCACTATGATGTGGCTGTGAAAAACACATTTTAACAGGCTCAACTGATCTGTTTTGGTGTCATGACCACATTTAAAAAAAATTGTAACTAATTTATTAAAGCATCACTATTTTACTGTCCAACCATTTTTATATTGTTAATGTTTTAATATCGTCTCCACAATACAGGATGTGACATATATGATATAAAACTAAAAACATCAGAAAGAGTCCAGCAGGTTGTTAAGGCAGCGTGAGGTGAGATCACACATACCAGCGGTTTAGGGGGCGGAGTCAAGAGCTCTGCTCCCATAGCAACTGCCCTTACGCAACACGACTGATGTGACTACTTAATGTCATTTACAGTAACTTCCAGGATATTTATTGTTCTGTATTTTTTTTTTTTAACACCACTGGTAGATTACAAAAAAGCTGATAAGAAAAACTTGATCAGAACCAAAGGAGAATGTAAATGAGCCCAGCTGTGCAAACACATCTTAACCTGAAGCAGTAATTAAAGACGGGGCTTTCCTCCTGGGGTTCGCACACAGAATTAGGTCATTAGCAAGGACGCTCTTATCCAGACATGCCAGTGCTGGCGGCGGGCCATGGCATTCAGACAGCGGCTTCTGAACAGGTGAAGATGGAGGAGATGAGGAGGTTGCCGTGGGTGTGGGCCTCCACCACACCCATGTTCATTTACTCACTACACCCAGTCTATTTTACAGCAATGCAGCTACCACTTCAGAACTGCCCTATTCTGACATCACATTTTCTTCTGACAAAGTTTTCAAAGAAAATGTTTCAGTTCCTAATTTTCTCCATCCATATTTGTTTTCAAGACTTCTTGGGTTCTATACAGCAATACAGATTTCTGACACTAGATGGCGCCCTGCCGCAGTTAATCTGCACACCTTGCATCAGCTCACAGCCACTTCCTTTCACCTTCCTCCTACTCATCTTCTGACCTTTATTTAGCCACGGAGCTCAGCAGAAAATTTCAGTGACAACCCTGGGAATCGAAGTGGGCCAGGACAGTGGGATATATCAAATCAAATACAGGAAATGGGATGGCTAGAAGACTAGATGTGAAAGCAGGTTTTTTCGGAATTTGACCAGGACACTGAGGTTTACACCCCTTCATCAGTAACTTGGTATCACAGGAGAGTGCGCCCCCTGCTGGCCCATCCACACCACTACCAGAAGCAACTTGGTTTCCTCAAGAGGTCTCCCATCCAAATAGTGACCAAGCCCACTTAGCTTAGCTTGGGTAGTTAGACATGAGATAGGTTGAGACGGGTAACGCTGCTGGCTTCCCAGGTACCGTACCTGCATCCTCCACCTCCAGGCTGCTGCAGCTCTTGCCCACCTCAGGGGAGATGTCACCCAGGGGCTGGGATGGGGGGGCCTGGGGTTTGGGGGTGGGGTCGGCGGTGTGGGGGCGCGGGCGCTGGGGGCGGCCGCTCTGGAAGGCCGAGTCACAGGAGTCAGAGTTGTCGGGGTCCTCGCCTAGGGAGCAGGGGCGGGAGCAGAAGATCAACCCCCCCCGCGGGAGGAAGGGTTGGCCTAGCAGCGGCAGGCGGCAGCGGGCGCAGCAGAAACACGCCTCCGACGCATGCCAGTGCTGCCCCTCGTATGTCATCTGCCCCTGGTCAATGCCTGAGTGGGGGGGGGGAATGAGGGGGAGAAAAAAAACTCATTATGACGGTAGATTGATTATAGGAGTCTGTGCCAATGAGCTGCTGGTTTTCTAAGGCTTAGAAGCTGACTTCATTCAGCCAATCAGATTCATTTAATACCATCCCTCACCTTGAAAGAACCAGCCCTCCCAGACAGTACCTGGGTGCTGATGACCTGAATGTGCTCAGAAAACCGAGATACACTGAATGATCCCTTTCCGTGTAAAGGAAAAGTTACACTGAACAATTTGAGTGTAGCTTGTAATGCATGCTGGATTTCAGACATGTTAACAGTCGCACACCACCTCTCAAACAAGCCAAAATAAACACATGTACACACACGGACGGACACACGCGTGCACACATACACACGGACGTGCACGCGCACACAAGCACACATGCAGTACCTATGTGCTCCCCGCAGGTGTCGCAGTACTCTGCGTACAGTGACTCGTAGCAGGTGCAGCAGTAGGGCCGGCTCTCCCTCATGATGTAGCGCTGGCCCCCCAGAGCCGCCTCGCACTCGAAGCAGCAGAAGTGCTTCATGTGCCAGTGCCGGCCCTCCGCCTCCGTGCACTCGTCTGCCAGGATGATCTGAGGGTCACATGGTCCCATTAAACCATCACATCACAGCCAATTACAACCCCATTACAGCATTACATCATACTCAATTACAACCCCATTACACCATTACATCACACTCAATTACAACCCCATTACACCATTACATCACACTCAATTACAACTCCATTACACCATTACATCACACTCAATTACAACCCCATTACACCATTACATCACACTCAATTACAACCCCATTACATCATTACATCACACTAAATTACAACCCCATTACACCATTACATCACACTCAATTACAACTCCATTACACCATTACATCACACTCAATTACAACCCCATTACACCATTACATCACACTCAATCAACTCCATTACATTACATCACATCACACTCATTACAACTCACATTACACCATTACATCATTACATCACACTCAATTACAACCCCATTACACCATTACATCACACTCAACTATAACCCTAGACTTCATTCAGACGATCAATCTCACTTTGTGGGTTTTAAGATTAATTACATTTTACCACAAAGGTTATTTTCCTTTATTCAGTAATGATTCCTTCGTCTGAAGGCATCTTTTTAAGTAATTTTTTCATCCCACTGGCAGATAATTTTGCTTCCTTTAAGCACCTGATTTTTAAATCTGAAGTCTGAATTCTCAGTTTGTACAGTGTATGTGTATGTTTGGGGGTGGTGGCAATGACTGTGCGCAACAAAGCTGTCAGACAGTTTTACCTGAGGTAAGATACAGACTAAACGTGAAAAGCTTAGTAAGGAGTTATATTTAATATTAACAACGAAGGACAAGAATGTTCCTAAGTTTTTAAAAGGTCTTAAGTGAAAAATGTGCTGGTTTATACTGGCTAAATACTGATGAACGGCAAGACCAGACGCCATCTCACACATGCACATACACACACACACACACACACACACACACACACACACACACACACACACACACACACACACACACACACACACACACACACACACACACTTCAGAGATACACTCACCCTGAGTGTACTTTAAGTCAGTGCTCCTAATCAGGCCAAAAACAGCTGCAGTAAACAGCATCTGGGCTTCTAAAGGAAATGAAAGTGTTCTTTTTTCCCTGCCTGTGACAGCCGTAATTGATGTAAATTTGAGGCTAGCTGCATGTTCTTGCTCTCGCTCTGTTCTTGCTGTAGGTGTTATCTGTTATTGATGTAGCCTTCAGCTCTAGCTTTGCAGGGCAGGTTATACAGACAGAGAGAGAGAGAGAGGGGGGGAAGAGGAGGAGGGAGAGAGGGAGGGGGAGAGAGAAACAGAGAGGGGGAGAGATAGAGAGGGAGGGAGAGATAGAGACGGAGAGGGGGAGAAACGGGGGTAGTAAATTCGGCATTGCTCACCTCGTCGCAGGCCTGGCAGCGGGGTTTGAGGCGCTCTGCGTGGTGCCGGCCACAGTAGATCTTGCCGTCCTGGTAGAAGTAGATGAGGTCGACCAGCAGCTCGTTGCAGGAGGCACACAGGAAACACTGGGGGTGCCAGCAGGCCCCATGCCCCGCCCGACTGGCAAACACCGCGATGTCGCCGCCCCGGATCTGTCTGCCACACTGCCAATGGAAGGGGGGGCGTCAGACAGCTGATCACAAACAGTGGGGTACAGGCTGGACACCCCCAGCCTGCTCATCCCCTCTCCTGCAACATTACCTGGTGCGTGCACAAACCAGGCCTGTCACTCTCAGGTTTATTCATTAATTTGCCGGTGAACCTCAAATGAAAATGACGTGATAGCCTACACAGACAGATTTTACAAAATCACATTTTAAAAAGTATTTGCCTCCAGCAGAAAACTGCATTGAAATTTCAAACAATGATATTGCTTAGTATGAGCTTGACTCATTAAACATTGATGCAATTCATTTCAGGACACCTCAACCACTGAGCCCCAGGCTACCATGCACCATGTGCTGTGTCACACATTTACCACAAGAGGGCGACATTCACCAAAACATAAAAATACTCAAAAATAAAAAGACATCTATATATCATGACACATCTATATATCAGAATTTTTTGAAAGTAAAAATACCTTGAATTGAACACAATGAGCCTGCCAGATGCATTGCTGCATCTGTGACACCACAGTGTCTTACTCACTATTTCACTTTCCTCTTTGCGCCGCCCTTCTCTCTGTAACCTCACCCCTCTTCTCTCCCTACATCCCCACTCTCCTTCTCTCCTCTCTACACTCTTCCCTTCCCTCGCTTCCCTGTATTCTGACCTTTTCCCTCCTCTACAACTTCCTCTCCTCTTTTTAATATGGTTTTGGGCTCTGGTGATTTTATAGCCAGGTTTTATTGTCGGAAGCACTGGACAGCTTGACGACACTCTCAAGTCCTCTCCAAGTTCTTCCTCCTGCCTCCCTCTATTCATCCTATAACCCCTGCCTCTACAACCGCTTCCTTCAGAACCCCTGTTTGTAGAACAACCCCCCCTCTGCAGAACCATTCTCTCACAAATTCCTGTGTGGAGCCCTCCCCTATCCCCCCTGGCTGTGTCTGAGTTCCCCCAGTCCCCCCAGTCCCCCCTCCCCTGGGTGGTGTGTGAGTTCCCCCAGTCCCCCCCCCTCCCCTGGGTGGTGTGAGTTCCCCAGTCCCCTCCCTGGATGGTGTGTGAGTTCCCCCAGTCCCCCTCCTGGGTGGTGGAGTTCCCCAGTCCCCCTCCCCTGGGTGGTGTGTGAGTCCCCCAGTCCCCCTCCCCCCCTGGGTGTGTCTCCAGTCCCCCCATCCCCTGGCTGTGTCTGAGTTCCCCCCCTCACAGTACCTGCTGGCAGATGGCTCCGGTCATGGTCACAGGGAAGAGCCTCACAGTGCCCCTTCCCAAGTTCTCCCTCTTCCTCTGCTGGCTGAACAGCCTGAGTTCACGCTTTTCCTCGTCATCCAGAGAGTTACAGTACTGGGGCTGGGGGCGGGGAGGGGAGAGAGACACAAACTCTCAGGCAGAGACAGGCAGACACAAACTACTTCACACGCGTGCATGCACGCAAACTCAATCACACATGCCAACTCACACGCACACGCACACATACAAACTATCTCACTCTCACACGCGTGTGAGAGCCTATCAAACTCAATCACACATGCAAACTCACGTGCACACACACACGCATGCACGCAAACTCAATCACACACACAAACTCACGCGCACACACACACGCATGCACGCAAACTCAATCACACATGCAAACTCACGCGCACACACACACACACACAAACTCACAAACACGCGCATGCACGCAAACTCAATCACACATGCAAACTCACGCGCATGCACGCACACACACACAAACTCACACACACGTGCGCAAACTCACACACATGCACACAAACACAGACAGACACAGGCATATAAGCACACACAGCAAAAAAAAAAAAAAAAAAAAAACAAAACATCCAGAGACACACAGACATACACACACACACACACACACACTCACAGACAGACACTTGCAATGTGTATTAACATTACAGAAACTCTGGGCATGTGCGTTTGTGTGCACATGCGTGTGTGTGTGTGTGTGTGTGTGTGTGTCTCTCACCTCACTGTCGTGGGCTGGGAGCTGGTGCAGGAGCTGTTTGATCCTGTGTCTCTCTCCTGGGCTGTTGACATAAGGCACCTTATCCTCTGGGATACAGCTGAAATACTGGTACACCTGCACAAACAAGGGCAGCCCACAAACAGGGTTTTACACAGTGCATGTCAGACTGTTTACAGTATACGTGCTTTACCAAACCTTCAATTAAACAGAGCACCGCTGGCACCACCACATTATACAGTTTTAAAACCCCAACAAAATCACCACAAAAATGCTAAGATATACGAGCTGAAATGTAACCATTTTCTGCAACGTGTCACTATAATTTTAATATTCACACAGCTATTTTTGGGACAGTTCTGTTTGAGGTTGTCATTTCATTTTGTGGGTGAATGACAGAGAGAGGGAGAAAGAGAGAGAATGAGAGAGGGTGGGAAGGAGAGAGAGAGAGGAGGGGGAGAAGGTAACTTTAGACGCACAAAAGCCCCGTCTCCACATTACATTCTGGGCAGACCAGGGGCTGTGGCTCCACACTGTTCAGGAGAAACGTTTCGGCAGCCGAATGTTGGCTGAATAAAATATTAATGTTTATTCTGTTGAGAAGGCGCCAGGCTTATTGTTCAGTGACTCTAACTGTGTGTTAACTGACAAGCTTTATGAGATACACAGGGACCAGAGGTCATTCATTTTTCAATGGAAGTCAGCGACACAAACATCTCATTACAGGCATTTAGCAGATGCTCTTATCCGGAGCGACTTACTGCGCAAAGTGCATAAGTAAGGGAGAACAGTGCCAGAGAGAAGGAAAGTCACAAGTGACTAGAAGTGGAAATATTAGACGGGAGCAGAGCCTGTAAAGAACCTGTACACACAGAACCAGAATAAGCAGGAAGAGACCTTAAGCAGAACCCCGCTTAGAGGGGCAGGCCTAAGGCTTCTGGCTAGCACTGGGGTAGGCCTTAGGCTTCTGGCTAACAAGGGCAGGAAAGACTAAAATAATATATCAAAAATAAAGAGTATAAAAATAATAATTATGCAAAATAAGCAGCAGGAGGGTGTTGGTCTTGGCCAAAGGCGGGACAGACAGGACGGCAGCATAGCTGAACCGAGACTCAGGGACGAGCTGGGTTCTGACCTGCTCGGGTTTGAGACCGGGCGGGACCCAGGCGTACTCCTCAGAGGCGCAGCCTGAGTCGTCGTCGGAGATGGAGTGGCGCTGGAAGTCGGACACCAGCTTCATCATCATCCTCTCCAGCTGCCCCGGCACGGCCCGCATCGCATGGTCCTCGCGCACGCACTTACAGTGAACGCAGATCTTCCTGCCGGGACACAGAGACACACAGGGGCGAAGGGGTTAACCATCGTGTTCTGTTCACTTTCTGGACCCTTTGGTGGTGTTTGCTTGATCAAGTTTGACCCAGGACATTACTGGGATTTTAAAGCAATATAGTAATAAAATTTCATGTAAAAATACTTGACATATATTGTCTTTAACTCAATTCCAAACAATATCAATAACATATACGGTCTGTTTTTCCACAATATACCTCTATCATATAACATTTAGCAATGAAAGTGTTATTCGCTTCGCTGGCTGCGATAAAACTGTGAAAAATGTGTTCTTTTGCATGTTCTTCTGCCATGGAGTTCCAGGTCAAAAAAAGAAATTTAATGTAACATTTCATTAAAACTTAAAAACAGGTAAATTTGGTCCGAAAATACAATGAGGCCTAATGCAAATCTGAATGACAGTGAGAATGACGCTGCTGCTTTCACAGAGTCAATAGAGATTAATGCAGATTTAGTCAATACACAGAACTGAATTGTTTTACGACAGGAAGACTGAGGAGCGGGAGAGAGCTCCGGCGAGCAGAGTACCCTGGGCTTAGATGAATCGCTTTGGTTCAATTTAGAACAGAGAGGCTCAGGTCACGGCAGCAAGCTGTCAATACAGGGTTGAATCTAAGCCTGAGGATCGATGCCCTGTGTACAAACTCAGCTCTAATTTATGTGCCAGGGTTTGTGTGTGCCAGTGTGTGTCTGCTGCACTGTCAGGCCTCTATCACACATACACACACACGGGCATGAATGAACAAACACACACTAACACAGAGGAATACACATGCGGACATGAATAGATGCACACATGCACGCATACGCACCACCACAAACAGGAACACACATGCACGAGCACACATAGGAACACACATGCACACACACACATGCACGCACACAAGAACATGAATGCACACTGGTGCAGCTTCAACTTGGTGCTGACAATTTCACAGGATGAGTACAAAATAAGAACCTCTTTACTCTGTCAGTGAGGGTTTTACTCCTTTGTTCAGCATTAACTGGCTAACTACCATTTACACAGACTGTGACATTACGGTGTTAATCCTAATGATCTACCAAAATGCCCATGTGCCGGTCTGGACAAAACGCATACGATCTGAGAGAATCAGTGTAACGGTCAGTTTAAATGATCCATATGTAGCCTGAGACACATGCGTTTAACTTCACAAAACATTCTGACATTTTGACATATGTTAAGTTAAACAGCTGTCACACAGTCAGTATGGCACGCACAGTCTGACGGTCGACTCCTCAACAGCATAATCAAAGTTAATCACTTTTCGATTAGTCCGCCATGTGGTGGATGTGCTAATCCATTTAGAGTGATTGTCAGCGATTATCCATTACCTTAACGACACTGAGGAGTCTCATTCAAACTGGTAGTTTGTGTAACTTGGCAGGAGTCATAGTTGTTTGTATTTAGTTTATGGATAGTTTTGCTGTGGTGTCCCCCCACATCTGTGAAGAAAAAGAATTAAAATGCATGTTCAGGGGCTCACAAAAAGTCTTTTGCAAATGAACATTTGTGTTAAACATGACACTAGGAAGAAAACGCAAAACTGATGATCATCAACACAAGCACACAGGAACACACTCTACAAAAGTTCTATCCATGAAAGCACATGTACACAAGCAATCCAAAGAGAAGAGTAAACGGAAACTCATTTTTTACTGGGAAACTGAAAATGGCAACTGGTGGATGAATGGATGGATGTGTGTGTGTGTGTGTGTGTGTGTGTGTGTGTGTGTGTGTGTGTGTGTGTGTGTGTGTGTGTGTGTGTGTGTGTGTGTGTGTGTGTGTGTGTGTGTGTGCATACATGGTAGAAACACAAAGGCACAGAATTATAGCTCCCTGTCCAATAAAAGCACAGGGCTGATTTAGCAGTGTAGTCTTAATGGCAGCTATCGAACTCCATAGTTCAGAGCTGTTACTTGTTCAGTGCCGTATGGACTGGAAAGAGTAACGGTTCCTGTCGGGCTGTCTGGCCTCTGCTCAATCCCCCTGCATGGCCAGGTCAAAGACTGCCCCCCCCCCCTCCCAGCACACTGTGGGCCAGCACTGTCCAATTACGTAATAATCACTCAACAGGGTATTTGCGGCCTAAGGCTCTGCGCACAAGCACAGATGGGGGAGAGAGGAGGGGGGGCGACAAAGCAGCTTTGCTTTACTTTCCATCCCCTTTAGGACAGCAATCCCTTCTTGTGTACGAAATGCCACACTTCCCTCCTGCCGACTTTCTCGCTCACTGGGGCAGCTCTCATCCCGGGGTTGCTATTCACATCCCTGCAGACAGAGGGCACTGTGCACAGCCACTGCATGATGTTTGACCTGCATATCCTGGCTCTAGCCTTGACAAAAGCCTGCCAGAGGGTCTATGGTACTCTGAACCTATGCTCCTTTTTCAAAGAAATGGCAAAGACAAAACTTTTCAGTATTGCTTTTACTTACTGTGCATTTTTACTCTAACTTCATGCATTATGCTTTTGTGTTAAGCCTTTCCCAGAAGTCTGCTCTCTAATAAAACAAATTAATTTGTGCAAACCTACAAAGTGGCGCGCACACACACACACACACACACACACACACACACACACCTTGTTTTCAAAGACCCTTAAAACCACAAAGGCGCCTAGAAAGGCCTAGAATAAAGAAAGATAAACACGTTGGGTTGTACCAGGTTAAGCCACGGTGACCAAAGTCTGCCGCGGCTCGGTGCAATCTGGACATTCTGGGATCCGCGGTCACTGCGCTCGGACACAGATGGGCCGACAGCCTGCCGCACGGAGACCTCCAGAGAGCCGGAGCTAAGGTGCGACCCGAAAAGGGCCCCCCGCGCCACCCTCCCCCCACCAGCGTACACCTAGAGCCCGTACACACTGCCCTCCAGAACTATGACCCCCACAACAACCAGTGCACGAGGGCACAGACATTCTCTGAATAATTCTGACTCAACGGGCCAGAAAAAAAGTGTCTGAGTGTGCAGTTCAGAAAGACGGACGCAGCAGTCTGTGCTAACAAACACAAAGGGACAATGGTGAGAAGAAAGAGAGCCACACAAAATGAGAGAAACAGAGAGAAATGGGAAAACTATGAGCAAAACAAACAAGGAGAGGGAGGGAGGGAGGAAGGGAGGGGGAACTGGAGAGACAGAGAAAGAAAGCGAGAGAGTGAGACAGACAGAGAGGGAGAATTTAACACCTGTCAAAGAGAGCAAAGCACAATGTCGAAAAGAAAAAAAAATCTACAAAAAGAAAACTCCAAGAAAAGGCTAAGAAACACAATGATGAAACCCTACAGAAGATCAGAACTGACCTGCTTTCTTCATTCATCTGACACACTGCCCCAAAGCTACCAGCATACAAAGGGCATGCTGCTGTTTATTTATGGCCCTTACATCAATAAAAAGTAAATGAACGAGAAATAAAACAACAACAACATGTAAGAGAGAAGCAAACACTCGATTTGCCTGAGAAAGGGAAGGTCCGGGGGGCGGGGGGGCATGGGGCAGGGGTGGGATTATGCGCGCGGGTCTGTAGAAATTGGGTTAAGCACTGTAATGACTCCTGACAGCACTGCTCCTAAGGAGTCCTACTACGCCAAATGCCTGGAGCTCCAGCAGGGGGCGGGTTCTGGAGCTCCAACAGGGGGCAGGGTCTGGAGCTCCAGCAGGGGGCAGAGTCTGGAGCTCCAGCAGGGGGCAGGCTCTGGAGCTCCAGCAGGGGGCGGGTTCTGGAGCTCCAGCAGGGGGCGGGTTCTGGAGCGCCAGCAGGGGGCGGGTTCTGGAGCTCCAGCAGGGGGCAGAGTCGGGCTTCTGGAGCTCCAGCACCAGCAGGGGCAGGCTCTGGGGGGGCAGCTCCAGCAGGGGCGGGTTCTGGAGGGCAGGGGGGGTCAGGAGCTCCAGCAGGGGGCGGGCTCTGGAGCTCCAGCAGGGGGCAGAGTCTGTAGCTCCAGCAGGGGGCAGGGTCTGGAGCTCCAGCAGGGGGCGGGTTCTGGAGCTCCAGCAGGGGGCGGGTCTGGAGCTCCAGCAGCAGTCTGAGCTCCAGGGGGCGGGCTGACAGGGGGCGGGCTCTGCTCCAGAGAGGCTCTGGAGCACTGACAGGGTGCAGTCCCCCCGTCCCTCCTTCTACTCATCTGCTTCCTGGTCAATACATTTCTGTGTTTGCCTTTAAGATTTAACATGCTCTTCGTCTCTCACACTGATACTGCATTTACTGGAAATGTACGTACACACACACACACATACACACACACACACGCATGCATGCATGCACACACACACGCACACAAACACAAATACATAAATACATAAATACATAAATACACTTAGTCTTGTTTGGAGGACTGGAGGTCAGATTAGAATGATTACTTTCAATAAAAACCTGGCACTGGCTTCAAATCATGTGAGGTGACACAGCATCCAGACTGCGGTTACTCAGTGAAAGGGCAGTGCAGAGGGCTGATGCTGTTACTGCACACCACGGCTGTGATTTTAGCATGACAGGAGAGTTCCCTGCCTTTCCAGCCACTAAATTTCCTGCAGGAACTCAAACCGCTCTGGTCTCAGCTTTGTCCCCGCGGAGCATTAACGCGCTGATTATCTGCATCGACTTCCAGATTCCCAGATCCGCCAATAAAAAAACGCTAAAACTAAACCTCCAAATTACCTTGATGAATTAGGCAAATTTAGCACTTTGCTGGGATTATCGCCTCAGCACCACTGTCTGGCCTGCTGTCTGTTGAATGTGACACATTTACAGTGAAAACACTGTAAATGCACTTATAATACTGTGCGGTGCAGCTGTATGACTGACACAACAAAACACCTGGTTTCAGGTCCACAGCACAGTCAATGAGGCAGAAAACGAGCCAGAGGACAGAGCGCTCGTTATCTGTGAGACGTGCTGAAGGGATGGATGTCTTTTTTTTGGCTGCGCAGTTAAATCGATACCCCCAAATACAATCAAATTACGGGCCTAGCGCCATCTGCACAGCCACATCACGGGAGGGGAAGCTGTGATTGAGTTTGAGGGGGTGAGATTAGATAAATACACATCGACTCCACAACGACCGCTCGCTCGCTCGCTCCCTCATTATACTCACATTACACGTGCTCCTGCGGGGTTACAAACGGCAGATTAACTCGGCCTCATAGCTGCCCGACGGCAAACGCACAGCTGGGGAGAGACACCGACCCGACTCAGGGTCCCGCTTCAACTATCAACTGCTCAACTTCATTTTCCTCCCCAGAAGGCAAATTCTTCGTGAAGCCAGTGAAGACTTTAGAGAACACGAAACACACAAAATAACACACCGGGAACACAGAGCGAAAGCAGGAAACCGATCGGGGCCACGGTCGTCACCATCACCATCATCATCCTCATCATCATCAGCACCTTCATCATTAACATCACCATTCCCAGTGACACTGCACAGTAAAATGTTCAGTGTTCATTTAATTGTAACAGAGAACAAGAGTCCACTCTCATAAGAGCGGGACCGAGCGTACTCTGTCAGAGTCGAATCTACACTGAAAAAATGTTGATTTTATCACTGAACATCTTACTGTGTGTCATGATCATGGTTATAAGTTATCGATTAATATCTATCTCTCATTACTGTAACAGCACCATCACAAACTTCAACATCAAGATCGTTATCGTCACTGTCATTTTGCTTTTACCCGTATAGGAAGGCAGCCGCAAGCGTAGGTGTGCTGTCTGAGACAGACAAATTGCACTGCATGTTAATATCCAGGCCCCAGCTACACAATCTCAAGAACAGCTTTCCTGTTTAAGGCTAAGTCAAATTTTTGTACATGTATGAATTCCACCCTGAATTTTTTTTTTTCCCCCCTTTCTCCACAAGTTAACTTCAGCTGAGCCAGCAGTGTTTTTCTTCCCTGTCCTGTCAGTGTTATGGAAGGTAATGTTAGCAGTTTCTTGTCGTCTCTTGTTCCCAGAACTGTAAGATAACCCGAACAGAAGATTATCTGTTCTAAAAAAAAAAAAAAAATAAATAAAATAAACGTATAAAACAAAAAAACCCCACACATTTTCTTGCTCTCTCATTTCACAAAATCTGAATCAAGTTCATAAAAATTCAAGTTGTCTTTTAAAAATCCTTGCTGAACAAAACAAAATAAATAAATACCCAAGAAACATTGTTACAGAACATTAAAATATATTCCAGCGTGTCCATACTGATTTATAAGACATATTCAATGCAGAATCTGGGGGAGGAACAGATGGAAAAAGCACTGGGCTCCATGTTCTCATAAAGTTCCCTCCAACGGTCTCCTGGTGACAGATCAGAGAAAGTACACTGTGCCTCACTGCCCTAACAAGGCCAAGATCATTTCATAGCTGCAAAACCAAAGGCACCAGGACTATAAAGGGCTTAACTATGAATGTCTCTGTGGCAGAGAGAGACGGTCTGTTTCCATGACTTACGCTCTGACTGGCCCTACCCACTTCTGTGTACGGAATGGGGACAGTGCAACTCAATGTGAAGCACGGCCAGTGCGCCTACGAGAGAGAGGAACTCCAACTTTCAGAGATACGCCTACGAGAGAGAGGAACTCCAACTTTCAGAGATACGCCTACGAGAGAGAGGAACTCCAACTTTCAGAGATACACCTATGAGAGAGAGGAACTCCAATTTTCAGAGATACGCCTATGAAACAGAGGAACTCCAACTTTCGGAGATACGCCTCACCAGGACAAACTCTATTTCCGCCACCCATGAAATGCTGCGGAGAACAAATACATCAAATTCAAGTGCAAGAACTTTACTTTTCCCACAGTCACAAAATCATCCATATTGTTTTTCAAGCATTTAATGTCACCCCTCGCTCTCTCTTTCTGTCTTCACCTCCTTTTCTCAAAGCAGCGTTTGTGAAAAGGAAACTTCAAAGATACGCTTCCCTACGAAAATGGCAATCGGAGTCCATACCGACAACTGGAGAGGAGAAAAGCCGGTTTTAGGAATTTTACCTTTTCTCAAAGTCAGAAGACAGCAATCCACCATACTGCTTCTCAAACATCATCAGCTCTCCCCTCAACAAAAAAATAAATAAATAAATAAAACAGGGTTAAAAAGACCCTTGTTAGAAAAACAGACGGAGAGCCATTCCGTGTTTTCTGAGGAAACTGAGTCACAGGCGTGCTTGCGGGTGAGGAAGTCGGTGACGTCTGCAGCTGACTGGTGAGCGAGGTGCTCTCCGCTCCTGGCCTGGAGTACTTCTGTGAAGACTCACTCTCTCCCCCCTCTCTTTCACTCTCCCTTTCGCTCCAAACAATGACACTTCACCCCCCCAACACCCACCTCTGCCCCTCCCACTCATACATTTATAACTGCTCAACAGGCACACTCACAAAAAGAGAGAAAACATACACCCAACACACACCCACCGCTCACACACACACACACACACACACACACACACACACACACACACACACACACACACACACACACACACACACACACACACACACACACACACTGCTCATCAGGGCTTTCATCTCGGACGGCGGAGCCTTTGTAAGCTTTTGTTCAGATAGCAAACAATATACAGAATAGTACCTGACAGTCCTCATTCCCCAACCTACAACCTGCGTAGAAACTGGGCCTTTCCACTTTCACACACACACGCACACACGTGCGCACTCACACACGCACGCACGCACGCACGCACGCACGCACTATACAGTACCCTACACACACAGGGTGAGTGTACTACACTGAAAACTGTAGAAGCTGGTTTTTTGTTGTTTAAGAGAAGCACACCTATAGAATATGTGCAAGACCTACAGTTTTAGTCTGCGGTCACATTACCATATTCCTCAAACACTAAGTAGCAAGATTATGTGCATAAATCAGAAAACTGACACTTTGCTGCTTAGTACATGTTTTTCTCCAGGGGGGGCTCACAGAACTAATATTTTATCAAATCCATACATCTCAAATCGCTAATCGGGTAATTCAGGTTCAGTACCTTGTTCACAGGTGCGGAGTCACGGACCCATCGATAAATTCCGCCCGCAGCACCCTTCACCTCACCGGGTTGCCGCTCCACACACATCTCCACACTGTGCCTTTACCGACACAAAAAGTTGACCGAGAATCAGAGTCAGAATTTGAACTGCCTCCCTTGGAGCGCGTGTCATCGCGAGGTCTTCCGTACACAGAACCTGCGTGTCCATCACTCTCCGGTGGGCCAGTCAATCACCAGCCACACATAATAAGGTCATTGTGTAGGGGGTCTGCCACCTCTCCATGCCTGTCAATCTCTCCCCTCACCCTTTAAACCAGGTCTATTCCAGCCTTACACCACCTCCCCTTCCCCCTGTTCATCTCGGTCTATCTCCCTTTCTTATTTTCCACCCAAGTGCTTCTTCTCTGTCACTTCCCATCCCTCTCTCCCTCCCTCCATCCATCCCACCATCCATCTATCTTCATCAAACAGATGGGTGTGGAGCTCTGGGACCAAAGCAACAGTGATTGGGAATTAAATGAGCAATAATGCGGTTTCACTCTGTGCCTGTGTCCATCCTGGTACCCACAACGCAACTCTGGGCCAGAGACTCATTTCCTCGTTCACTAAAGTTTATTTTTAAGTTTTACTTTTTACCTTATCGGCACCAATCACTGAACAGTCATGCACCGCATAATGTCTGTTTGGGCAACGTCCGACCGCATATATGTCCGTGGTCCCATTAGGTTGTGACAGAGTTCAGAAATCACAATCAGAGAACGGAACATAGGGGCCAATCCTGTTTAATCCATACATTACCCTGCCAGATAAATTAGCTGAAAAACAGTACTGTATGCGTACAGTATCTTGGCTATTTAGTCAATACAGGTACTACATACTACATTACAGCAGGGGTCCCCAACCACCGGGCCGCGGACCAGTACCGGGCCGTGGGTCATTTAGTACCGGGCCGCAAAAAAAAAAAAACGTTTTCACTAATTAAATTAGTCCGTAAGGTATTTTATTTTGAAAAAAATGACCGCTGCTGTCCGTGCTATTTACGTTAGTCCGTAGACTAGTGCATTCGCATTTTACGCGAAAATGTGGTCCTGAAAAGCCTAGCATAAAGCAAAATCACGTAATTCAAGTCTAATATCCCCGTTTAAATTAATGGAAATGCCCGTTCTGCGGTCGCGTAATGTCGACTAACTTACTCAGAAAATTCGTAAAAAAATAGCAAGAACTATCGGATAATGCTAATGGTACAGTATATACTTACATTTCTGCTAAATACATGCTGTACACTACTTTAAATACCACTCTTAATTTCCTTTGCCATTTGAAATATTATTAAACGAATCCAGCCCCCCCGGTCCGTGAAAAATTGTCTTGCATGAAACCGGTCCGTGGTGCAAAAAAGTTTGGGGACCACTGCATTACAGTATCCCATATAGCTTTGCTAAGTATATAATATGGTGTTTGCACCACGTCCAAATCACATAACGTCCTATTTCACAGAACGTATCGTGGACGTTAAGCGAAGCATGACTATCACTCAAAAAAGACCCATACTCACAACACGGCAGAGTTCAGTGCGCCGCAGCCGAGCTTTCATTTTGAACCTCACCAGGATACTGGAGTCCAGCCTGTCTATACGGTGCTGGACCTCAACATCCGGTGGGTTTTATGGCCCGGGTCTGGGCCCTGCCTTCCACCGGCAATTCCAGAAAAATAAGCAGAAAAGCCTCTTAAGTGGGATTTAAAGAAAATTCTGTATAATATACACACATACATACAGGAGTTTGTATACATAATATACATTCTTCTTACTATATATATTGAACAACATTCAATTCTTGCAGTGTCTTTTTTTGATCCGAACTGGGTCGGGTGATGTCAGCCCCCCCCCGCCCCAGCCCCCCAGTCCGTTCTGGTAGGACCTCCAGGTCAGAGATAACTCAATCGCCTCCGCGGGTGTGTTTGTGTGTGTTTGGGGGGCGCTGGAGTAGGACCGTGCCCCTCCACACTGGGACGCTGTCGCTACGGCTGCCCCCCCCCATTATTGAAAGAGATGGATGACTATGGCTAACTACCTCAGCGCTTAGCGGCCAGGGCGGATTTAAGTGCTCGTGTGGAGGAGCAGATGTTACACACACTTGGACAGACCCTGGCGGTTTTTGTCCAAGCTTTGTGTGACATGCTGTTCCCTCAAAGAAGAGCTTCATGTTTAACTACTAGATTAAGGAACAACTCTATCATACTTTTCTGCTCTAATCACAATAAAAATCTGACCGCCAAAGTACTGCTATAACTCAGCGTTTCACTAATCCATAGTATGGTGAAGCACAAGTCTTCATTTAAAACTCTGAAATGAAGTGATTACAAAGACAGCAGTGTAGAATAGGGCAGGGCTTTTGACACTTAACTCCTAGGTAGGGCACTGCTGTTTTACCATTTGGTATCGTATTTAATCCAAATTGCTTAAATAAACATCCAGATGTGGAAATGGATAGCATGTCAAAACTAAGCAAGTGGCTAAACATAAGCGTCTCCTAAATTTTAACTAAGCTGTAGACTTCAGTGGACAATGATGTTCTTGATCTCTACTCAAGAGCTCTAACACGGCAGGTGTGACACTCAGCTTTGCATGTACATCCTGATAGGTTTCACACCTGCATATTATAACTGAACAACTGCAAACTAAACAACACAAACAGTGTAAACTGCAAAGGTCCCGTGCTTCTGGCAAACCGTGCTACATCCAAACACATTCTTTTAGAAATATCTGTTTCAGTGGTTTGAGTCTCGCAACCCTCAGAAGCCAAGAGGAAACTTCAGTGACAAGGGTGAAAACCACAGCCCATAGTTCACCTCTGCTGTAAAACGGAAGAAAAGCCATAGTGAATAAACATTACAGGTATTGTTTAGGACTCTCCTGTATCCCAACCACAGTCAAGAATCAGACAGACACACGGGCCTCTGGGTAATGGAGTTTCTCATATTCTTTCATGAACTCTAATATATAATCTAATATATCCCTCAGGCACTTTAGGCTGTGGCTAGGAGCGAAATACAGTCTTTCATGATTCTGATCTACC
>CM040752.1:32376085-32551085 GCA_022829145.1 Albula goreensis
TATTCATTTTCAAGTCCATGTAAAACTATTGGGTCTTAAAGCCCTGCCCCAGTAACTGTGAAAATCTATGAGAGTATATATGGAGGCTTGCGTAACTGCTATGTACAGTACATTATTTGAAAGCTTGAGAAAGCAAGCAGCAATGGCAATAAGAGTTTGGGGGCAGTACCTCCATCCGTGCACACGGAATCCGGGACATTGATCCCCACAGCGGTTACAGGGCTGTCCTCTGTCCGGGTCCTCATCTTCCCCCTGCAGGAGCAACACTCCGTTAGTCAGCCAATCAACACATGTGTAACAGTGACAGCCAGCCACTGAACATCTGCTTCACAGTGACAGTCAGCCAATCAACATCTGTGTTACATTGACAGCAGGAAAACGATGGCTGCAAAAAATTCTCCACACACATTCAGCGAGCCATTTTGAATGCTGCTGCGACCCGAAGACTGGCCAATGCCACTTTCAGTCACGCTTAATTTCTGAAGCATAACATTCACAGTTAATTAGTCAAGATAAAGTGTTATGTGAATAATTTTCATTGCCAATATTATTTCATATGAATAGAAGCTGGAATTAGAGGGTGTTATCCTGAACATACACTAGTCTATGGCAAAACCATAATAACTGTGCAATTCCATGTAGGATCAAACTGAACCATCCTAATTCTGTTTTTTTTTCTTCTGAATTTGTTCTAGTAACAACTGCCTCTACTACATTAAAAACTACAATTTGAATTTTGGACAACAGTTCAACAGTTCACCAATCAAAAAAAAAAAAAAAAAAGTGAATGCATTTGGTTGCCATTCACCTCATGATTTCACCTTTGCCCCTGGTTGAAATAGAGAGATAATTCCTGTATTGTCTTACAGCTCATGACCTGACCCTACAAACTCAGACAATACATGGAAAAAATGGACAACCATGGAGAACAGTGTCATTATCATTATCATCATTTAGCTGATGCTTTTATCCAAGGTGACTTACAGTTGCTTGGGCTAACCAAGGGCCAATCCCCCCTGGGAGCAATGTGGGGATAAGGGCCTTGCTCAAGGGCCCAACAGCAATGGTGCTCTTGCTGTGGCTGGACTGGGACTTCAACCACCAGCCTCGGGGGGTCTCGGTCATGTACCTTATCCACTAGACTACAGGCAGACCCACAGCAGAGAGTGTCAATCATGGTGCCGACACAGAATCACATCTCGCCATACAAGGACCAGTCACCTGTGCCAGAAAGGTATGCGGCACGTTTTCAGCAGCAACCAGCAGCTCTATAGGTCGTTCTGTCGACAAAAATTTCACCACCCTTCGTTTGTGTTGGTCACAGTTTTCGCCCTAGGAGGCTGACATTTGGCATGGAGGTCAACAAGTGTGTGTGTGTGTGTGTGTGTGTGTGAGAGAGAGAGAAGGTGTGTGTTTCTGTTCATGCCAATTGGGGGCGTGGGAGTGGCCTGGTCACAGCTACTGCAAATTAACGCTTGTTATAATGCGCTCATCACCACTTCCTAGGAATTAAACTGCATTTGGTACTGAGAGCTACAGAGCAAGTATCTTTTGATTTAGAGACATTCGTATGTGTGGAGGGTAGGCATGCTTGTGCACCCATACACAAGACGTACATTAAATACATACATTACACGCGTTGTGCTGTGTGAGTTCCCGTGACTCTTGGTGTCCGAACGCACTTGTGTCCATCTGCGGCTGTTTTTCCTTTGCAGACTTCGCACGCGGAGAAGGCAGATTAGCACTATCGAACGCTAGCCTAACGGCACGTGTCGGCAGTCCGGAGCAGCGCCTCGCAGCTGCAGCTGCCGTCCGCCAAACGGGATTCCCTTCCCACGATGCCCTCGTGTCGCTGGGATCAGCGTGTGTCTCTCCTCTCCTCTCCTCTCCTCTCCCCCTGTGAGCATTACGGGGGGGCAGAGCGGAGGGAGGGGACGGAGGGGGGGTTTGGGGGTTTGAGCCCTCGCCCGGACACAGAGGGGGGTTTGGGCCTGGGACGCAGACAGCAGCTCCATTACTCAGCTTTGCACGGAGGGGATTAGATGCTAAGTGCTGCCAGTGTCAGTGGGTGAAACAGCGTTAAGCTGCTCCGCGTAAGGAGCAGCTACGGGCTGCTCAGGCCCTGCTAGCGCCCTGGCTGCGCTGCTCTTTCGCTCAGCACACAAAGACCACGGCAGCTTCTGCACTGCAGTCTCCCCACTCCAGCATGCTCTTACCGTCTGCGCTGGAGAGGAATCTGCACTCTTCGGGGATGTTTAAGTTAACTGGGAGAGGCTGAGATCCTCATCTTTAACAGAGAGCAGAAAAAAAACAAAACAAAAAGGCTTTCTCAGGTTTCAGAAGTGTTGAGGACTCTCTCGAATGCAGTAATTCCACAGAACGCAGATTACAGAGGGCAAACAGCAGTAACGAAAAACTGATACCGAGGGCCCCGTCATCGCTTTCTGTAGCCTGTCATCCAGTCAAAACAACGGCTGTAAATAAACAACACGCTGCTTTGTGAGAGTGAACGTATTACAATGTTCTAGTCATACAGACATTCGCAATGCGATGCGTGCTCAGTGCCATAAAAAAAGATGGAGGATAATTTGATAGGTTCTGAAACACATCAAGGCTGTGACCTTTAAAATAAACCCACTATAAAACCAGGAACATCCCGAACCCATTTTATTCAACCTATAAGCACAACGTGGGTTCCATGTAATCCATGTAAACAATACATAACCAGCGATGTAATAGCTTCACAGTACATTAAAGTGAAAACAGCTTACATTGAGAACATACAGAACTCTGAATATTTGGTTATTAATAGACAAAACAAACATTAATCATTGTACTGCATAAGAATGTTGTATCCATGTAAAAAATTCAGCCATGTATTTCGTATATATATCCATTTAGGCTCTCACCATAATAAATTGGTAAGAAGTCATTTTGTACAAGACCAATTTTAGTAATGGGTAATTTTTTATGACAAAATGTAACAAAAATGTCAAAGACATTCTGGATTTTTCTGACATTCAGTCTATAGTAAGATCCTTTGGAAGTGCAATTTCTGATATGTAACTCATCTGATTTACATATCAAAAAACAATTATTGATTATTAATGGTCAATATTCAACAAGTTACTATTAATAACATGTTGGTCATATACAAGGTCTCTACAAAATATATTTTTAAATCTATCTACAAACAACAAAGACAATACTAATGCCATGTGAAACCTCTTTGTGTGGTGTAATAAATTAGTAAAAATTTGTAACATGTAAATACAGGCCTAAATTAAAGTCATGTTTATTGTAATTTAAAAAAATAATAATTTTACAAAAATACCATCCTGATTTTTACTGATTTTAAATACACTGCGGTGAGAACTGTGCACAGATGAAGAAAGGATAAAATTCCCATTTTATATACAAAGATATCATGTTTTTTTTTTAGTTAGAACACATTACATACATAGCATTACATACATACAGGACAGTATGCTGAACTCTATAAGAACCACTTAATCTCTGTGACACTCGGTCACGTGTTTGCAGTACCTCCTGTGGCCACTAGGGAAATAATCCTGCTTTAGAGCGGAACTGTGGAATTCAGCATGGGGCCATGAATGAAATATCATCTTATTATTGGACCTGGGCCAGGCTGCTGGGCCTTTTCACCCCCACATGTAGTAAAGCGACCAGCCACATCGCTCCTACCTCTGCCATATTCCCTTATTGAGTTTGTCTTTTCCCTCTCTCAGAATATACAACTAAAACATTCGACGCATACCTCGTACTCTGACATAACACTGAATAGAACAACTGAGGGCCGTTTTGGTTATTTCAGCCAATATAATGCCAATGTTCCAAAAATGTTTCATATTACAAATAAAACAGTGAGCTGAAACTTCCTAATTCAATATAAGATGAGCAAAAACATGAGGGTGGGTACGGTCTATGGGCATAACTACATAAACCAAGACCAGCTGTTTGACAGCAGCTAGCTAGCTACATCACTACATAACTACAGCTACAGGAAAAAAAAGAAAGTCTGACAGCTAAACACTATTGAAAATTCTTGCTTAAATAGCAACGCAACAGGAAAAATTTTGGCATACAAATAAACTCATAAAACCAACATTCTTATGGCCCACATAAAGAAACCGTCTGATCATTAGCCCACCTGTAGGAGCAATGTGACCATACTCAGCATTACTCAGAGCCCAGTAATGATCTGTAATGGGAAGATCACACTGCATAAACTGTCAATCATAGTGCCAAGGGACACGGGTACAGTCAAGTGGAACAGAAGCACCTCATACACTACACTGCACATTTATTTATACATTAATATACAATGCAGTATACTGTAAAAAAAAAAAAAAAAAAAAAAAAAAGTATCTGGCAGTTCTGAGAATCAAACTGATGTCGAGTTAAAACAACATTATTAAAAACAATGGGCGTAAATTATAGAGGGGATGGGAGGGTTGTAACCCCCCCCCCCAATAATCAAAACCAGCCAATATAACCCCCCCGGATAGTAATATCATCATACATAGGTGAAGACTCAACCCCCCACCCCAGTGTTCAAACCAAAGTTACGCCCTTGTTGTACACAATTTTTTATTTTACTAAAGCATAATCCCGTTGAGATTTACAATCTCATTTACAAGAGAGTTTTAGCCATGATGGCACGGAAACAAACAAAAACAACACAGCCAACACTGTGCATCACAGAGAGAAAGAGAAAGAGAGAGACATGAAAGGCCTACGAGCGATAGGAACTGAAAGACGGCAGGAGACGCTGATGGTTTCTGCTAACAGCGATCAAAATCAAACTAAGCGACCGCCCTGTATGAATAACCATGGCTCTGCAGCCTCTGCTTCCATAACCCAATCCAAACACCACCTCCGTCACTCTGTGCAGGCTGTATAAATTGTTTTGTTAAAGGTGATGCTTGAGCCGCCGTTCTGCACGGTCCCTGCAAGATCTCCGAGAAACAGTGCTCTGGCACAACGCTAGACACCTCCTCCAGCACACACTGTGGAAAACACCACACACAACAGTCGACAAAGCGCAGGGAAGAAAAAAACATAAACAAACGCAAATATACAAAGGGCCTAATGAAAAGAGACTGCTTCACTACTATATTGGCCAGACAGGTGTCCTTATCCACGGCGATTAACAGAGCTTTAATCTTTACACATTATCCATTTATACAGCTGAACATATTCTGGAGCAACTGAGGTTAAGTACCGTGCTTAAGGGCACAACATCGCCCAGAGGAGCGTGACCTGGTTCTGTTAGGTCAGAGGCCCAGCTCCTCAGGCGGCGCTCCATTGCTAACTCAACGTGCCTGAAGCAAACCCTGAGACACTGCAGAACTCAGAACCACGCCTTCCGTACCACTACATACCACTGCTGCATTCTCCATGGCAACCCATGGAATGTTAAAGTGCATGATATGTGACATTGACAATTTTTAGAAGTTGTGTGGGGCCTCTTCATTAAAAAAAATTATATATATATATATATATATATATATATATATATATATATATATATATATATATATATATGTATGTTGTGTTTTGCTAAGGAACCATTGTTGATTCAGATTACTTGACATATACAGAATCGGAATTATTATATGAATTAAGGGATATTCAGGTCAGAGAACACACTCACGCACACTCACACACACACACACACACACACACACACGCACACACGCACACACGCACACACGCACGCACACACACACGCATACACACACACACTCACACACACACACATGCATACACACATACACATACATACACACACACACACACACATACATAAATACATACACACATGCACACACACTCACGCGCACACACTCACACGCACGCACACGCACGCACGCGCACGCACGCACACGCACACACATACACACACATACACACGCGCACACATACACACGCGCACACCCGCACTCTCTCACACACGCGCACAAACACACGCGCACACACACGCACGCACACACATACACACGCACACACCCACACACACATACACACGCACATACCCGCACACACATACACACACACACACACACACACACACACACACACACACACACACACACACACACACACACACACACACACACACACACACACACACACAGTTTTGAGTACCAGCTCTGGTAAATAACTTCATCATGTTCCATCTGTTTAATGTGTTCAACTCAAACCACACACTTCCCATCTGGATACAAATCCACATCTGCATCAATTCAACGAGAACGGGAGAGCTAACGCCCGACAATGCGATGCATCCGCAAACAACTGCATTAGTGCCATGCACCAAGCCAATGCACCACTGCATACAGCGTCTGTGCATTCTGTCAACTCCCAAACACAGCGAAAACCAGAACCTGACATGATCCTGAAGCTGAGAATGGAGCCCTTTGTATGGAGCTCCTCTGCTTCTCTGCCTCCAGAAAGTATTTGTTAGGGCTATAAATCAGAGCCTATGGACCTGTTCCCACAAGCAGACGATATGACGGCTCAAAGAGACGCCTTGAGAAATTACTATTATCACCCTGTCGGAAAATTGCATGTTGTGCTACCGGAACGAATCAACGCAGGAGTCGGAGACGTAATGCTGGCACAACATTTAAACTGCAGAGCTAAAAAAAAAAAAAAAAAGTTAAGAATAAATTAATTTCTTAGATGTGTAAATTAAGGGAGCTGAGAGATGGAGGGAGTAAAACAGATCTTGCTGTAAATAACATTAAAAGTGTATTCCTTATGCTGGTACTAATGACTGCGGTGAGAGGAAATGTCTCACTTTGTGTGAAAGCTGCAGCCTCTTGAAAAGTTGTTTGCCCCCAGTTTTTAAAGACATTAGGAAGGAAGCAGGCCAGGGAACTATGCTGCGCCCTTCCTTCTCTTGCTCGCTCACGTTCCCTCACCTCCTCTCTTTCTCTCTGCCTTGACCTTTCTTTCCCTCTGTGTTTTAATGTCCCTCTCCCTCTCTCTTTCTCTCTCTCTCTCTCTCTCTCTCAGAGGTCTGAACTGTGCCGAGTCAGCGGCCAGTTTACACAGCACGGTGTTGATTTTAGAAGGTGCCATTCTGCACTGGTTATCTCAGTGTTTGTTATGGCAAGACCCAGGCAAGAACGAGAGGAAAAAACTCATTTGAACTGCACACTCGTGACGCCCATTTGATATGGCCCTACTTGTGTACCTGTGATGAAACCTGTGAGGAAACGAAAAAAACTGTGCGCTCTTTACATTTGCGTTTACAGATGTAAGATTTCCACGTTTTTACGATGCACTGAACAAGCAGATGTTATAATTGATTATGATAGTATTTTATCATGTTCCCTCAGGACAATGGTCAGTTTTCACCGCAAGACAATGGTGCATGCCTGCTTTTTTGTATTACTTATTCGTAAACACTAAGGAAATAATGGTGGAATACAAAGGGAAGTCAGGAGTGAAACCCTAGCTGCTAAAGGCACACACATTCATAATATATATTGGAGAGTCAGCGACATTAGAACTGAGAGTGAATGCTAATGTTAATGATCATGCTAACATATCAGATAGAGGTGATGTTTTCACCCACCAGTGGGTTACATTCAGTACATGCAGCTTAAGTTTAAACCTGGGAAACCTGAACAAGCAGATGTTATAATTGATTATGATAGTATTTTATCATGTTCCCTCAGGACAATGGTCAGTTTTCACCGCAAGACAATGGCTGACATCAGAAGTGTAATGTAAATCTCATGAGAGTGCCTTTCAAACATGGTGAAATCTGGTAAATTGTAAAAGAAGTTGTGTAAAACACAACTAATCACTACAACCAAGGCACCATAACCCCTGAAAGC
The DNA here is from genome assembly GCA_022829145.1 of Albula goreensis. NCBI lineage: Eukaryota > Metazoa > Chordata > Actinopteri > Albuliformes > Albulidae > Albula > Albula goreensis. Next base: position 32,383,960 of record CM040752.1, read on the forward strand.
ATGTCAAATGAGTGACTCAACCCAATGGGGAGGCCTCCATCATCTCTCCCATGTGAGCCAAGATGGAAAACTATTGATTACTACACTGCTGGATACTCTACACTTGTTGAGATTAATGTGTGACTTCAGCTGAAGTGTTTATTAGAAGGTAAACAGGTACGGCCTCCACAGCTGCAGAGTGAGGACCGTCAGCTCAGAACACTCCTCCTGCCAGACTTTTTATTTTATTTATTTTTTGGCTGGCTGGTTGCGCAACTTTTTCATACTCATAAAATCACACCCTGAAACATAATTATGTACATTCTCTCGAAATGCAAGCAGCTAGACAACAGCACACACATCACATCAGGAGCAAGGGACGTGTATGAACTAAAACAGAACTTGATTATTCTTGGAATATTCTGGAAAAGATGGTGATTTGAGACTGCAGGGACAAAACACCATACAGGGCGTCCAATACAAGAAACACGATGTAAACGTTGTAGATGTGGAAAAATACAAAACAAGCCTTTCATTCTGAGAGTTAGGGGGCTGAGATGATGGGTTTGGCCCAAAAAAAACCCATCTCAAACAATAAGAGTGCGGCGACTGTACCCACACGAAAGCAAGGTTCTGGTTGGAGAAGAGACCAGGGCTTGAAATCAAAGCTTCAGTTTATAGCTATGGCGGTAATCACAGCTTTCTGTAAAATCTGGATTGCTTTTAGGGTACAGGATAAGTGTGGCACAGGCCATGCCCTTCACTTCAACCCTAAATTTAGTTAGATTACACATTACGTACTGCGGGGGGGGAAAGAAGTCAAAAAGAAGCGATGGCAAATCTTGAACTCACCCAGCAGACCTTTTGCTCAACTCAAAGTACCCTTGAGCATGAAAGTCGCCCCCAAAATTGGATAAAACATCAGTCAAGAGCTGTATACTACACAACATTAGCACAAATATGAAGCACAATACCCAGGCTTGAATGGCTGCCTCCACCGTGTCATGGCTTTGCAAAACACGAGCACACCAGAAGTCATGTAGCCATTTATAAATGAACAAAACATCCAGGAAAGAGCAGCTAACTTAACTAAAATGACCCACAGCCCAAATGCAAAATATACTGAGTCAGAACTTTGATAAGGCACTACCATATCAGTTTAATTTTTGGGTGAAAGTTGCAGGTAAGAAAATATGAGCTAGGTCTACAAATGTTCTGTTAGGTAAACTTGAAATTGTCTTTATGGCTACGCAGTAAATCACTATAAGAATTCTGGGGGCTACAGGGATGTGTCCTGCTGAAGCTCCATGTCAGTCCATGGTCTGGATTGGATGACCGATGCCACATCCAAAATCGCATACTAATCAGTGGCTACTAAATTCGAACAAAAGCGCACTGCTCTTACGTCAACATACTGCCTACTACCCAGTGCAGTGCACAAGTTTTTGGACATACAACAGTCACTATTTTCAGCGGTCACTATAAAGTTTACAATTGACGTACATCCGTCATAAAACTTCACAGAACACTGCCAATGCTCTGCCGTCTTCTTCTTTGGTATCTATCAACCCAACGGCCTTGTGGGATTACTCAGTGTGCAGTCCTTGCACACTGCAGAATTTTGACGGAAGTAGTAGGCCATCCGGGTAACGCTTGCATACTGATTCAGCCGGTTTGAGATTTCTGACACACTACATACTACGCGTACTGATTTTTGCCTACTGTACAGGGCGTAGTATGCGATTTCGGACAGGGCCCATGTCAGGGCCAAAAGTTATCAGCAACACACAGCTGACTATGACATCACAAAGAGAGGCAGAGTCCACCCCGCCTCATTCTGTCAGAGCAGCTCCTCTGACTGGTCAGGCTCTACAGCAGTCTGTCTGCACCAGCAGCAGATGAAGTGTAGCCTCTCCAATGCAACGGCTGCACAGCTGAGGGACTGCAGATGATAAGAAGCACGCACTCCATAGGAGACACGCTACAGTGCGCTCTCCCAAACCCACAATGGAGTAATGGGATGGACCAGATAATCTTATCAGGGATCCCAACTGGGGAAAAAAAAGAGGAAAACAGAGGATAACACTAAATATAAAATACTGTGTAATCCTTACCATGTATGTACATAAACAAGCAAATTGGGAAAAAAGAATTACAAAAATATCAGGGATTTCTACAGCTCTCAGTGTCAAATACATCAAAACCTCAACTTTTAAAACAATGAAACTGCAACCCTGGTTGCAGCATACAATAATACACAATCAAATGCAAAAAAAATATATCGGCTGTTGTTTAAAAATATTAATGAAATGGATCCAGCAGGATAATGTTACAATGCATTTGCCTCTGCCAACTGCTGATAGCAGATTCAGCTACTGAAACAATCTGGCATGGGAGCTACAACAATCTATACTAAATCAAGCAACACCTCAGAGGCAGTAAAATGGTGTAAAGTTAGAAACTGCTCCAGCGCACTGCCGTGGCAACAGGATAGAGGACTCTGCCCAGCACAGCCCAGAGAGGCAGGCAGCTCCAGCCCAGCCCAGAGAGGCAGGCAGCTCCAGCCCAGCCCAGAGAGGCAGGCAGCACCAGCACGGCCCAGCCCAGAGAGGCAGGCAGCACCAGCACGGCCCAGCCCAGAGAGGCAGGCAGCACCAGCACAGCCCAGAGAGGCAGGCAGCACCAGAACAGCCCAGAGAGGCAGGCAGCCCCAGCACGGCCCAGCCCAGAGAGGCAGGCAGCTCCAGCACAGCCCAGCCCAGAGAGGCAGGCACAACCAGCACAGCCCAGAGAGGCAGGCAGCACCAGCCCAGCCCAGAGAGGCAGGCAGCTCCAGCCCAGCCCAGCCCAGAGAGGCAGGCAGCCCCAGCCCAGCCCAGAGAGGCAGGCAGCTCAGCACGGCCCAGCCCAGAGAGGCAGGCAGCTCAGCACGGGCCTGTGCATAATTACAGAAAAGGATTCTCCTTTTGTCACTGGCAGGCCTCCAAGTCTGCGGGCCAGATGTCACATACAAAACAAGGGCTGAAAACAAAACTACAATAAACATCTCTCCTTTTGATCTGCATGGAGACACACACACACACACACAGACTGGAACCAGGAAGTGGACTCTGTCATACCCCATGGCCCAACAGGAAGGGTCGCTGATCTAAATAAAGGAATGTCATGGAAACACCACCCTTTGTGCAAGTGACATTTCTATGGACCTTGCTATTTGGGTCAGACTACACCTACGAGAACCTCCTGTCTCTGGGGAAAATTTATTTAACATCAACATCAACTGGCATCATTTTCACCGGTGACTAAACTAACCAGTTAATCCAACTGAACCTCCACAGGCCAAACCCGTCACACGCGCGCCAGGCACAGGACGCAATGACATAAACCGGCCCACCTGCTGCGATGCATCCTGGGCTGACCCAATGAGCCGACAGGCGCAGGGAGCTGGACAAGCGGGGCACGCAATGAGCACCAGTCTGAATGAGGCTGCCCCCCCTCACCCCCCTCCCAAAACTACGGGATTGAGCACGCAGACAGGCAAGGGTATGGCTTTCACTGAGCTGGATAAAATGGGGGGGTTTGGGGTGCTCTCTGCAGGGAAGCTGCGGCAGGGGCGTAACCGGACTCTATGTTCTGGGGCACGTGCCCCAGTAATTGTTTGTTGTGCAGCAGTAAATGATCATGAAAAGTAACTAGTTTTTAAAAATGTATCATCATAAATTGCAAGTGTGAGGATGTGGGCACTGAGGGCCTAGTGCAAAATCCCTGTAGCCTGCAATGGGCATGTAGCCAGCTGAACCACCCCCCAACCCCCCACACCATCCCTGTGAGATGGGGGGGTTCAGGGGTTCATTACACCGACCTCTCTGCCTCTTTAATGGGATACTGGCCCGGAGCTCTTCGATTTTTACTAGCGCAGCTCTTTCCCCTGAACCAGTCAATCAGTTTCTGCCTTACTGCATAGCCCATAAACAACAGCCCACATGGAGAAATAATGTGGAAATTCGAGGGGTGAAAAGATCAGACACTTTTCACATGGTCTGAATCTTGTCTGTATTCACTTCTCTGCACTGCTCTGGATGAAAGCATCTCCTACATGTACATGTAACAGAAATGGTTCAAAATCACTACTGCCCTGAAGTGAAAGACAACAAGATCAGTGGCCTGGAGGTGAATGTGTGTGCACAAATGTATATGTATGTTCTATTTATATAAGGTCAATATTTGTGTTGGAGTGGGAAAGGTCATTTCACTAGCAAGCCGCTATCGTTTGTGATATGAACCTTGAAATGTGGCAATGGTGTCACTGTATATTGAAAGCAAATATTAAAAAAAAAAATCTACATTCAGATCAAAACCTAAAGCGTTTGATGTTCACTTGCGATTTGAACAGTAGAGTATTATTTACGGAGGGTAGACAGGTGAGCAACATAATCTTTTAGTGTTTGACCGCAACATCATAATAGAATAGTGATTTAAGTTTCGGTGGTTTGAAAACACTTTAGGCCTATTCAATGTGAAAGAATTTCGGTCAAATGCATCCATTCGTTAAGAATGATTTTTGACAAGTTGTTGCTTTGATTTTTTCCTGTCAGCGAAGGTAAGACAGTCGAATATAAGTCACCTTTTAGTTACGTTAAACTGTGTTCCAATGCAAAACTCCTGCACCAGACCGACAGTGTTAGTTCATCATTTTGAAACTCTACTCTTTGTGTTACAATTCTTGTACAGGTGAATAGGTGAGTGACGTGTAAGCCCCTCCCAAAAACGCCATACAAATAAAAGAAAGAAGTCCAACCTGGCCGGTAAAGAAGTTTGCTTAAAGGGTAGAAATCTTGAATTACACTGTCCACAAACTATAGCAATGTACCAAACGATATAGAATGATTACATCTGACAATGAACTGTGATCGAAAAGCTGAAAGTCGTGACCCCCAACACCTCGAATAGCTTCACACCACCAGCAAAGCCAAAGTAGCTAGCTGGCTAGCTGGTGAAAAAAGCGTCGTCAGACTTCATCAGCGTTACATGATCAAGAATAATAGCTAGCTAGCAACACATAATCAAAAGTCAGACGTTGCTAGTTAGCAAGACATAATAAATAATATTCATACCAAAATCATAAATAAATACTTACCGAACGATTCGACCGTCGCTTTTTAGATCCGCGAGTGAACATGAGTCGGGGTTCAAAGACAAGCCGCTTAGATACAGATTGTGTTCGTATCCTTATCACACAACTAGCTAGCTAGTCAGCTGCATGAGTATTTTTTACCGATCCCTGTATCCGTATGGCAAACTTGCTTACAAACGTAGAGTTTTTTTCCGTCAAAATAGTTGCTAGGTGTACCAAATGTCCCGTGAAGAGGAGACAGAGGTATTTCCCGTAGCGTAACTTACTACATAAGTTGTCTCGGAGTGACTCACACGCTTGCAGTCGAGCAGCACCTATTGTTCAAACTGGCATACTTTTACCGTACTGTACATGACGCCGAGCGAGTCCCCCGCCTCCGCCTCCGCCTCCGTGCGCTCCACACGGCGTGCTCTCTCCAGGCTGGAGTTTGGAGACGGTGCTGACATGGACCCCAATGAGTGGGTGGAGTCTCCCATTTTTAAAGGTACATGGCGGTAGCTACAAAGGGACTTAGCCCGAAGCTATCGGTGATGCTCTTGACAGTTTTCACTAAATATTTCTGTTCCATTTTGTAAGTCATTTTTATGCCTTTTAAAGGGTAGACCTGATAAAGTCTTGACACGAGCTGCGACCCATACGACAAATAGTTCCTTGCAAACAAAACGAGTAGTGCTGAGAGATATTAAAATAGTCGGGTGTATGTACTCAACGAAACGAAGCTGAGAGATTCATTTGAAACGCTGGGAATATATAGTCAAAATACAATTTAATACACGTGATTTCCCCGAATGAGACTCTACACTGTCAAAAAATTCTAACTATATTTGAATAAGTTGATGAAGCTGTCAAATACAATCCCAACATATTCGGATAAGACCCAGCCTTATAAAGAGAAAACAATGCTTGCTCTCCATCATATTAGACCGGCGCAGTCTTTTAAATAGGTAAAAGTAAGCCCAATAAGTATTATTCTTCTTTTGCAGTAGCATTTAGCAATGAAAGTTGCAAAAAAGATTAACAACTGCCCAACAGCCAAAGTTTAGCCGTTGTTAAGCATTCATTAGGTATGGCTGGGTGTTCCATAGTAAGTCACTGGAATAAGTAAGCGGTGCAGTGGTATCTTGTTTGTGTCAAGGGCCCAATGACATTTTCCGTTTCTATGGAGTTATGTTTTTATGATATGTTTGAGATACTGAGGAATTCCCAGGTCAGTACTTTAATGACAAAACAATTAAAGGACATCACAACCTAGTCAGAGACACGCAACTGCCATCTAATATGGAATGAGAGCGAGGGATCTGAAGAGCATTATACACGCCACAAAACTGTCACGCATGCGCCAAACCAGAGTGCCAGTTCTTTTATGGCAGCAAAGAATCTCATTGCTCTCACAGAAACAAGGGTGGATCCATAAGATGGTCTTAGTAACTTAGAAAGTAGGTTGAGGCTGAGAAAGGACATCACTACTGGTGAACAGTTGTTTGACATTCTTTACTAAAACTCATTTTCTTCACACTTGTTATTTAGACACTGGTTACTGAATGGAAAAGCTACTCCCATACTGGACTTAGTGGAAGTCCAAGTTTTTGTGAGTTACTCCCAGTCTTCAGACAAATGGTAAAAGGAGAATTCCCCTCCAGAGAATATTTTCTGTTCCTATACTTCTGAGATGTAATGTCTGAGATCATCAGATTAAAATATGACATGTCTGCTTTTCACAACCAGGCTGGGTGATATTGCAATTATTGTTATGATTCAAAATTTTTGTTGTATTATACTGCTTCATGTCTTTCTGTGAAACTATTACCTTCTGACATAGACCTACTGCACTGCAGGCTGTGGAGGGTTTTGGGGAAAGGTGTAAAATATTAATGTTCTATTGAGGTGGGGGTTCTCTGTCACGGGGGAGATTTTAGCGGGCCTCGAAATGACGTTCTGGAATCCCTGGAACAAGACTTCATGTTACGCTAATGTAAACTGGCTACTGCTGCCACCATGTGGACATATTGTGAAGTACATTTTGTGAAATCGATGCTCAAAATTTGCTCGCTGTTGTAAAAATTGCCTGAAGTTCCATAGGTTAGAATTTTAAGATTCAGCTTTAAAAATCGACGTTTTTGGAGTTTAGTCCAACTTTTATTTTCTGTTCAACCCATACAGACAAACAGTTAATCTCTATGACTGAAATGCATTTCAATGTGAGGATTCTGAATACATTTTCTTTTCTTAAATGCAGCCATATGTTATCTTTTTCATTGTGTTTAAACTAGTGTTGAAGGAACAGAGTTTCATTACATCAAAATTGGGAAAAGTTTCCATTTGTTATCAGCGACACACTGTTTGAACCAATCATGTTTTATTGTGTGAAGAACAATCTTTTGGTTAATCAAAAGACTAACATCACATTGTAGCTCCACCCATAACAGGGTTCATGAAACTTCATTCTCCATCGCTAGTAATAACCTTTCCTTTCATATTTAATCTGTTAGAGTGTAATACTTTCAGGGCTCATTCAGGAAACAGTAAAATATCTGAAAATATATTTTTGCACATAACAATGTTTGTTTTTCATAAATAAATCAAATTTATTAAAATATAAAAAAATGTAAAAATTAAAATACATTTAAATTCTTCAGAAATGCATTCTTCATAGTGTGAAATCAGCCTTACAAAAGTGTATGAAGTTATTGAGTAGTAACAAAACAAAGTCAGATTATGCAGTTTGTTCATGCACTAGAGGGCACTAATTTGCATTGAGAAGGTCAACAATTTAATGCAAGCAGGCTAACTTGTGTTTTGTAGTCATCAATGAATAACAAGCTGGCATTAACAAGCCAACAAGAACAAATAACAGTGTATATAAAATGGCCACTATTTATGACAATTAATGGCCAATATACACATTTGATTGCAAATATCTTTGCACAGACTTTCACTTTTATCATTGATATGCTCTGATCTGATATTATTGATGAGCTCAAACGCTGGTGACTAACAGAACCACATCATTTGTCCAGAGGATGCTCTGCACAGGCAGCAAAATGACTTAGCATGTCAAATTTCACGCTCAATGAAAATGTGAAGAAAAGAAAAGCCACAGGAAGTAACAAATATGCTCCATTTAACTGGAGAAAAATCTGGTGGCAATACGTCGGTGATCTGATGAGCATTTTCTGTCGTTCTGCCTGGGGTGTTCTAAGTCAGCTGTTTCTCACCTGGAAACAAGGTCAGATTAAAGAAACTAGTTTCTCAACTAATTCAGTCAGATGTATTTTACTCAACGCTATAGAATTCTGATTTTATACTTCCATCTTAAAATTCTGGCTAATTAGGGCTCTCAACTTTGCAACATGCAAAAAACATTTTCAAAATCATTAACGCCAACTTTTACATTCTATTTCATACTGCACTTGGAGGCACAAGAACTGTCCAGTAGATTGCACCCTATTAAATTACTGAACTACATTGTTTTCTTCCTTCATTTTTAAAGTAGTGGTTTTAACTCAATTCCTATTCAAAGAACATTCTTGTTCTTTGTATGTTAACTTCATTTTTGTGCCCAACTAAAACCATAACCACAGCAAACATTAACTCACAATGAACATGTCTACACACCAGAATCGTAATTAGAATTGCCTTTTATTATCCATACAATGGTGTAAATATCAGATTTCCACCATACAGTACTTAAACATATACATTTCATTACACCTACAGCAATTCTGAAAGCTCTAGCTACGATAAACTTCTAACTCAGAACAGAAAAAAAACAATCCTACACACGTATCCACTCCACATCCACGTTTCCCTTGTATATAAAAGTGTCAGAAAAAATAATGTATTTTTTGTAAAATGTGTGTAAAAAAATTATAAACATGGCTTTAGTTAATCTTAGTAAATAAGAGATTCCTGTCACCGACGAGGTCTCTGAGCTCTGAGGATAAATGGGTTATGGAACAGGGAAGCCCCTTTTCACTCTTCAGTTATGTGTGTTTATGTCACAGGAAGCAGTCTCCTGGAAATGGTACTTAATTCCCCTCTACATCCACCATATAGCAATACTGGTTGCAAACCATTTATTAACGAAGACCTTTACACGAAATTTCATGGTGGTAAAACAAAAGTTTATATAAAAAAAAAAAAAAGACTTGTACAAAGAGACACAGACCAGTACACAAAGAGGAAGAGAGTACTGAAAGAGGAAGAAAAGGTAAAAAGAAGAAAGAAATCTTACCACCCTTTCAGGATGTAGAGTACTGTAGGACAACACAGAGAGGCACGGAAGAGCAGACAGCCACACAGACGGGAAACAGAGAGGGACGGGCAAATCTAAGGTAACAGTCTGAGCATATTTTTATTATAACTTAGTAGTTAAATTTTATGTTTTATTATTTTAAAAAAATCCACTCAGTAATTATTACATTAAAACCTAAAATGTGTTTTAAATATGTTTTAAATAAAAGAAGTCATAGTCGAAGTAGAATAGTGCAGTGTGATACCAGAGAAGAGAAATAACCTGCACTGACTTCCATAAAAAAAAAAATAACCACTGTATACTGGAATTATGTATTACAATGAAGACATGCTTTGACCTGAGTGTATTAGCAGTAAAATTCAAGTGGAAGCAGGCACAGGAGAAGAGTGAGTGGGGTGAGATGGGGTGAGCGTTCTCAGGAAGAGTGACACAGGCCAGTCATTCCTCACTCTCCCTTCTCCCCTGTCATCCATGATGAGCCCTTGACATCCGTCCTCTCTCCGCCCTGTTCCGTGCACTCTGTTCCTCAGCATTGGTGCTGGTCTTTTGTCTCTTCTTCCCCTCTTCATCATCCTCTTCATCCTCATGCAGCCACCGCCGGTTTCCTGATATTTCATATTTTGTATTTGCTGTGTTTTCTTTGTTTGTTTGTTTACTGTTCAAAAGTAGTTTAAAGACTGCATTTAAGCCTCATCTGTAAAACAGACAGAAATCACTCAGTTAAAAAATATAATTCATGAGTTCACATAAAAAACATATTTCTTCACCACCATGCTCTATGAGTCCACCAGCGGTCCAGACACGAGTCCATCCACTGTGCCACCCTGAACACGTTTCATTGTTCACTGAATTAACAGATGGCCTCTGTCTCCAGATGCAAAACCTACACAGCTTATGCTTACAGCTTCTATCCCAGTCAATACAGCTTGGCTTTTTCCAAAAGCAATATCTGTGAAATATAACTGGTACCTTGCTGATTACAATCAATATCTACAGTGATATGCAGTAATTAGGTCTTAAGCACAGCTCCTAAAGCACTGCACCACCCTGCCGGCTCACTTATTTTTACTTTGAATTCCCAGAAAGCCTCTGGGTGTGACAGTTATGTGTTTGCTATCTCTGGGGCCTTCCCACTGGCCAATGACTCAGGAAGACTGGGCGGACACCGAGCAAAGACAGTAAGAGGAAGTTACTGAGAGTTAGAGGTCATTCAAGGTCAGAAATACCGCCATGGACAGTACGCCTGACGGCCTTTAAAGACACTGCTGCCCCGCTAAACTTTAACACTTAACTTTACAAACTTCAAACGGTATTTACACGCCTCTCTCAAGTATCCAATCACTTCCGCTCGTGTATGCACATATATTACTAACAAAAATGATGAATACATTTTAATTTATAGTGCCTTTCAGGATACTCAAAGACACAACTTTACATAGTTTAACAAGAAAAAATAAACCATGGTTAAAATATTATTGATGAAAATACAGAACAAAGAGGAAAAATAGACAGAAGCAGTAGGAACTGCTTGGAAGTCTAACAAACAGAGCATCACATATTAAAAGCATTTCTGAAAAGGTGTGTTCTGAGGGCTTTGTCTGAATGTGGGGAGTGAGTCAGAATCTCTGAATGTTTTTTGGGGGATGCCAGAGAGAAAAGGGGGGCGGGTGGGTGGGTGGGTGGGGGTGGGATGGGCGTGGCAGAGGAGCCCCGTCAGACCTCACTTACCAGTCGGAGCTGCGGAATGCTGTCTGCTGCTCTTTAAGGCCAGGTACGTGATGTAGGCATCATAACCAAACAGGATCCCAGCCACCAAACCAAACACCTGTGCAGGAGACAGGGAGATAAGGAGCCAAGCCACCTGAGGGAAATCACCCGCAGCACACAGCACCGTGTTTACCTGTGCCATGTGACCACCTGCACCTGACACTGCCTTCTCCGGCAAACAGCGGTCACTGGCTTCCAATGCACCTAACGACTGAACATGACTTGCAAAATCATAGCGGATAGACAAGTCAATGTTAGCAAAAAATCCCTGTCATCCAAAGACAGAAATGAGCACTATGCACACTGTTCCAGCTGTTTTAGCCTCCCGCCTAATGCACATGACACTGTGTGAATGCACAGGTGACCTGGGCACGCACTGTCTGTCACACGCTCCGCTCAACACAGCAACAGGATGACAACGCACAGAAATACATGATGTACACTTCAGTGTTTTCACAGACCAGCGTGTGTTTGCTCAGGATATTAAAAAGACACATGACCGTCCTTGTCTGATTATATTTGGAAAAAATTCTAGAAGTTATCTATGCTGTCACTCCCATTTACATTCAGATGGTATATTTTTTCAGAGGTAGGATTTGAGCAGTATTACTTAACTTGGCCACACATTTTTTTATCTTGGCTGACACAGTTTGAAGAGTTTAATGATCATGAAAATGAACAAGCCAAGCTGTCCTTAAAAAAAAACAAAAAGAGCACAGCACTATTCTTGTAGAGAAAAAGCGTGACACTCTTATTCAGTTAAAAGTGACGGGTAAACTCTGGCCGAATCCCGGCCCTGGTTCTCCTGCAAGCTGCAGGGGAACGGCCTGCAGGGTTTGTTGACAGTAATGGCATTCCTCAGGAGCAGAGAGCAGAGGCGGCCCAGCTGGGGGGGACGTGAAGGGGAGGATTGTGACAGACTGCCGCACGAGTGGAACAGGACTCCGCTGAGCTTAGGGGCAAGCCAGTGCAACCAATTACATTACATTAACAAACCTCAGGGGCGTCATGCACCCCATTCTTTCTGAGAGGACACACTAAACAACATTAAGGAAAAAGTGTAAAGTGTGTGTGTGGGGGAGGTCTATCATAGAATAGACACCGCTAAAAGATTCTGAAAAACCAGACAAACCCGTTGAGAGCTGACCCTTTGATAACACCACATTATAAGGGGAATAATTTCAAAATCAGGAAACACTGAGGGTTCAGTCTGAATGGGCGTGACGGCCCTATAGGTGTTTTATATATAAGACTATCCCTATCAGACCAAGGCTTTCAGAACAGTAAATCAGGGACTAAACTCAAAATGCATTTTCCCCTCTGACTTATATTCAGGTTATCGCGGTCTTCTGTAAATCTGAAGACCAGGTCAGGCTTGTTCCCTCCCACCTTCCAAGTATTTTCTCTCCCAAGCCCCTAGCACATCACTGCATATTGGACTTCCAGTGCCACTGTCCTGTGAATTCTTCATTTCAGCCTTTATCTTTAATTAAATTTCAGCACAAGCCAGAGTACTGCATGTATTTATTCAGACTAAAGTTCAGTTTGCGATGGAAGACATCAGCATGCTTTGAGTTAAACATCATTAATGTAAGCCAGTATGAACTAAAAAAAGCTTGCACACATTTTGCTCAATGAAAGTTTTGCCTTCTTGCAAAAAGGCAGCTTAGAAAATAACCGTGGTGGGGGGGGAGGGGGGGTGTTTTTCTATGACTAGAGAGTAAAATGGAATCATAAGGTAAGGGAGTCAAAACAACATTCCAGAAAATTCTGTACTGAAAGATTGTGCTGAAAGTTGCTGAGCGTGTTTGTTTTATCGCACGAATAATTGCAGATTTTGCCTTTTCAGGCACCGAAACGGAAAGAGTCTGACAGACATCTGGCAGCTGCGTTAGGAGGAAGCAGGACTGAATCGAGCTCTGCGGCCGCACATCTGACCTGCACGGCCGACGAGGAAACCGCGCGCGCTCACAACGAAAGCTGCTCTTCAGCCTTTAAACCTGACCGCTGCGGGCCTGCTCCACTCACATGGCGAGCGGTGTGCTGTCTCTCTGCGAGTGCGGAGACCATGAGGGATGCTTGCTTTCCCCCCTAACGTAGTCAGCACCATCACAGCCTCAGAACAGATCTGTGTCAGGGCTAAACGCCCTTTTGACATCTGTCTCATCCTGACTTCCTCCTAAAACGATTTCCCAAGATGTTGTGATGATGATGTATGTTCTAGAATACAGAGAATCTTATTTTTCCAAAAATGGGAAGACCCTGACGAGTCTGTCACAACCCCCACTTCCCCCTTCCCCCCCACTTCCACCCCTTAAAGATATGATATGGCTTTCCTGTTTGCAAAGTAACTGACCCAATTACGTTTTTTTTTTTCCCAGCTTTTTCCGTGAACTCCTACTTCACCGCCACTCTCTGCTTACGGAGTAGAAACAGGAAGTACATTTGGCTGGCTGCACTGGGCCTTAAAACCCCCTAACACAATCTAGGGACGGGACAGCCCTGCGACCAGGTACAGGAAGAGGTGAGGGGCCACAGATGGAAAGCTAAGAGGCTAACTGAGGGAATCGTGGGAGACAGACGAGCTGAGGGGACATGCTGTGGAACAAGGCGAAAGCAGAAGGTCTGGGGTAGGAGGAGACTGAAGGCTCTGAATACTGCACAGGGGACCTAAATAGCCTGGGAGCACAGAGAGGGAGGAAGTGGCACCAGAGTCATCATAGTTTGTGAAAGACAACAGCTCCGGTTGCCAAACCACTGTGTTAGCCTCATCCTGCTCCGCCCACCACAGTAAAAGTGGAACATAGCCATAACGATAATTAATACAAAAATAGTTTTAACAATAAATAAATGAATACAGAAATATCGCAAAAATGAGAAGTTCTTACCCCGCCTGCGATGCGAGCACCATCACCTGCTCCTCCAATCACACAGATCAGAGAGGTGATGAGGTAGAGGAGTGATCCAATCACGGCTCTGAAGAAATCCTGCCATTAAATGAGAGGGACACGATCTGTGACTGGAGCAAATGAGCAACCTCAACCAATCACATGCTCTCATTGTCTTTTGCGCTGGCAAAACAATCTTGTGCATGAATGCACAAAAATTCTCTTGGTCCTGTCATCTCTGCCCATGGCTTGTCTTATCATTGTTATGCAGATGACACCCAACTCTTTCTCTCATTCTCTCCCTCTGACTCACAGGTCTCCGCTCGGATCTCTGCTTGTCTCCAGGATATTCAGAGCTGGATGGACACCCACCATCTTAAGCTCAACCCAGACAAGTCAGAGCTCCTCTTCTTTCCTGCTCCTTCTTCTCCTTCGCTGGACCTCTCCATCTCCCTGGGTGACACCATCCTGTCACCGTCTTCCAGTGCTAAGAACCTCGGAGTGGTCTTCGACAACAAGCTGACCCTCTCCGAGAACATCGCAGCGGTGAGTCGGGCGTGCAGATTTTTCCTGTATAACATCAGGAGAATCCGCCCCTTTCTCACCACCTACTCCACACAGCTGCTTGTCCAAGCGACGGTACTCTCCCGCCTGGACTACTGCAACTCCCTCCTTGCTGGCCTTCCAGCATCTTCCATCCGACCTTTGCAGCTCATCCAGAATGCTGCCGCTCGTCTGGTCTTCAACCTTCCCAGACGCACCCACGTCACTCCCCTCCTCGCCGACCTCCATTGGCTACCTGTCTCGGCTCGCATCAAATTCAAGACTTTGGTGCTTGCCTTCCAGGCTGTCAAGGGGATGGCTCCGTCCTATCTTCAGAAACTTATCAGACCCTACACACCGGCCCGCGCACTCCGTTCTGCGTCTTCAGCATGCCTGGTGCCCCCTCCTCTCAATGTCTGCACCTCCCGGTCACGTCTGCTGTCTGTTCTGGCTCCCCGCTGGTGGAATGACCTTCCCATGGTGGTCAGAACAGCAGATAGTCTGCCCACCTTCAAGCGCAGACTGAAGACTCACCTCTTCAGGATGCACCTCTCTCCTTCTCTCCCTAGCTCTCCGATTTAGTCTTAGTTGTTTGCTGTAGCTACCTTTAGGGTGATTACAATTGTTGTTCCAAAGCTATTGTTAATTATGTTTTCTTTTTCCCTCAACAGGTCATCCATAGGGTTCAGCCCTTCTAACCCTACTGGCACTTGAACTTGTACCCTTCCCTAGCACTTTAATAATCTTGTTCCCAAAGAAATGCACTTTGTGTTGTAAGTCGCTCTGGATAAGAGCGTCTGCCAAATGCCTATAATGTAATGTAATGTAATGAATGCTTTGAATTTTTTTGCACTGAATGCTTCAGTAAAGCAGGTCCTAAGTGAACAATGGTTAGTGCTGGATGCTTAAATATTGTGTGGATATACATTCTAGTACCAAAACCTTTTATATAGTGTAGTCTATAGACATAATGTTTGATAAATGTAAAAAGATTGGACTTTAAACCCTTAGCTAGTCTTCATGAGGAGCACAGAATAAAAGAACATTTTCACGGTTCAGCCATAACACCCAGCAAGGCTCTTACTGGCTATTGGTCAGGGGCCAATAAGAGCCAGGCAATGATTGGCTCAGCCTCATTGGGAAAATAGTGGGCTAAGTCAGTTAAACTTTTCAGTCTCTGCTTTCAGTCATTTCCTGTCTGCAGATTAACGTACTGAACACACTCGACAGTTCATTCCTTCCAGGGAATAGGAAGCTTATGATTGGTGTCTCATCTGCAGTGTGAAACATAGCATTGTGTGTGTGCGGGTGTGTACGTGCGTGCATTTGTGTCAGACTTACGCTCCATATCCAGTTGACGAGCTTAAACTGTTTGTCCAGATTCAGCATGAAGATGACCAGGAAGACGATGGCAAACACCATCTCACAGATGGCCACTGCAGTGTAACCCCCATACCGGGAGGCTGCGTAGCAGATAAGTATGATAAGACTGAGTAACTGAGAGAGAGAGAGAGAGAGAGAGAGAGAGAGAGAGAGAGAGAGGGGGGTGGGGGGAAAAATATATATTAAAAATAGAGACAAATTACAGCAAACTGCCACCCCACATAGCAGTGGCTTCACAACAATGCACATCAATGCACAAATCCTTAATAAAGTCATGTGATTATTTTTGACTCAAAGCAATTTGGGATTTTAGTAATCATTTTGAAATTTTATATCATACAAACTGTCATGTCAAAATAGCAAAGAGCCCAAGACAAAATTTTTCAAGTAAAATTAAGATATTGATGTACTACGTAAGGCAAAGAATGACATTTTCCTGTAGTTCACGAGTATGCTTTTGTGGTCAAAGATGTTTGACAAGATGATCTTCAAACGAATCCCTAATTGCACAACACTTGCATATTCTATAGCAGTGGAAAGGTTGTCTACCTGAGCCAAATGAAAATGCAGTGGCTCTTTAGAGAGACCTCAAATGGTGGTTAAAACTATAATACACAAGCTGAGCTAATTACCGTGTTCACCAGCACTCTCTCTTTACGTAAGGCCCGCTGTTTCACGCAGCACTGCCAAACATTCTGGAGCAAAATTAACACCTCACGGACAGTGAGCAGCTCAGCCAATCAGCAGCCGAGTTCACCTTCAAGCAGCTCAGCCAATCAGCAGCCGAGTTCACCCTAAAGGCAGCTCAGCCAATCAGCAGCCGAGTTCACCCTAAAGGCAGCTCAGCCAATCAGCAGCCGAAGTCACCCTAAAGCAGCTCATTTCAGATGAGTCATTCAGTGATACGGTCTGCCACTGCCGTAAGATCAATAAAACACAAATATTTGGGAGCAAGGGTCGTGTGCGTGGAAATCAGGGATGAGTGCGGGAGGTCATTCAGGAACACCGAGGGAGACGCTGCCCTATGCTGAGCTGAGAGAGTCACATGACTGAAAAGCTCACTGGCGAAAAAGAAAAAGTTCAGTTTGTACAGTTGAAGCAACTCTACTTTAGATGCATTTTGAATATGTCCCTATGTAATACTGATTTCATATTTCATAACCCTTTTTTAATTTTTTTTGGTTTTTCATTTTTCATCAACATTATAGCCTCAACACCCTTGGCTCAGAGGGTCAATGCTGCACAGAAATGATTCCAAGAATTTCAGCAGCCAACAGCTGGAGTAATAGAAATATCTTTAAATATATTTATTTATTTATTTGTTAACCTCGATTTTTCCCCAATTTTTCCCAACCTGAACTTGCTCAACAGAACTAGTTAACCTCAACGCAGCACCCACTCCGACGGCTTTGGGAGGGCCCTGGCCATAGCTGGCAATGGTGCGCGTAATGTGTTTTAACCAAGTGCTTCTTCGTTGTGACGCAGAAAACAAGTAACTTTTTCATGATTTCAAAAAACATGTCTTCTTTCCTTATGCATTTCCGTACAAGCCTTTTGAAATGAACTTGGTAATAAATTACGAGTTTTAATCTAGACGCACAGCCCATTAGGCTTGTGGCTGATGTCAAGAGGAATTCCACAGGTCGAAGGTCAAAGTAGCACCTTAAAATAAAACCAGACAACACCGCTGGAGGTCCTACACACCCAGAACACAGGAGGACAGTGAGCTGCACACACGCTCCCAGGCAAAACACTTTGTGCATATTAACCCGGTAGGAAAGCCAGGGGTGTGAATATCTGCTACAGATCCTTCAGTCTCTCCCTCTTTCATTGGATGCCAAGCTAGAACAAAAGACCGCTGAGAAGGGCATGTTTTTCCACATGGCAAATCTCATCGGCTCTGCCGTGGAGCTGCATACTTTCCCCCTGCTCATAACTCACTCTGATACGCCTGTCCTACAGAGAACAACTCACTGCAGTCATCTCTATGGGGAAAACACTTACATTTTTAAAACATACATCAAAATGAGTAAATGGGTGCATTATCATTTCCTAATCATACATGCATTCTGAAGATAATTTTTTCCTTTGCATTATAATAATAGAAATATTTCTCCAGCAATAAACTGCTACAACACATTAACATTCTCAGACAGTTTTTTCATAATGTAAGCTGATGAACCATTCATAGCAGGAGTACTTACTGAAATCAAATTTAGAACAGTATCTGACAAACCGTGCTCCTTTTTTTAGGTCCTCCCATATATCAGGCCTGGAGGGAAGTCAAAATGAGGTCCCTTGGCAGAGGTGATATACGGGACAGGGGTGGGCAGAGAGAGGGTACACATTTTTGGCACGCTGACAGCTTTTCTGTGTCAGGAGGCCAGCACAGTTGCACATATCCCATCATGCCTCACGCCTTAGCGGTACGGCAGCTGCCAGCGGAGACACACGTCTCAGGAAAGTAAACAGGGCAGTCCGCTAAGTTCCTTCCTAAGTAAATTCTCGAACGCTATGCTTAGTTCAGGCCTCCCCAAGAGGCAGTCCAAATTTATATTCACTCGCAGTCATCATCCATATTAATAAAGTAGATATTTTTTCACAGTGAACAAGTGGGGGAGTGTTCTGAGAGGATAAAAAAAGCAGTGAAATCAGAGTGCGAGACGCGAGCCTGCATGATCCCCATTCATCCGCCATGCCGATCCGCAGAGAGCCGCACACAGACGCAGCTTGTCTGAGGAGGAATGGAGGCAAATTACACCAACTCAGGTGGTAGGCAGGCCGACTGATTTCACCACGATCACACCCCAAACAAAGGGGCCAATGTGACCAAACAATGAGCAACAGAATCTCACAGCTGGGTGAGGCTTCTGGAACGCTGGCTACTGAATAACAGGCCTTGGGCTGGGCAAGGCAACAACTGGCGGGGGTTAGGTGGGGGAGGGGGGCGGTAGCGCTAACGTTTGACAGGCTACAGGCTGTGACGCAGGCTCAGTACTGAAGGCGCTGAACCGGAGCTGTATAGACCAGCCCAGGGGCCACCCAGAACACACACACACACACACACACACACACACACACACACACACACACACACACACACACACACACAGTTCCTACTCTTGATCTGCCACACTGAGAGTGAGACAGTGCTTCTGTGTGCAGACTGGTGTGGAGGGAGGGGTCAGTCACCACGCACTCACTGACACCATACAGTCACCTTGTAACACGTGTTTGCATGGTCCCTACTACAAAAACTACTCGAGTTAACCTAAAAACTCCCACAGAGCAAGGCGGCTTTTGTATTTATTCACAGTGAATGGAAAAGCATCTAGTTTGTAAAATGGTTTCACTTTGTCTATAGTGAGTGAAGAGCCCTGTTGTGTTGACTCTCTCCTTTTAAAGGTTTAATAGCACTCTCTCTCAATAACATGGAGAAAGTGAATTGAGTTTACCTCAGAGTTTAACTCAGAGGTGGGTTTCCCAGGATGGAAATAAAGTATTCTTCAAACTGTTTTCTCCTCTTCTCTCCCATGCAACTACATTCAGTGGCATCTGTTCATCTATTAAACTTGTCATGGAGAAAGTTATATTTAGTCTAGGCGCTTTGGGGAAAAAAACATCCCTTTGGTCTAAACATGTGTGCCATTTTCCTTCCTGTGAGACTGTATTTGCAATTTTCTGACTCAATACATAGCTTTTCTTTTTAAGGCCATAGATACGGGAATCCCCCTAGGTTCTGAGCTCCACCGTCGTAAACAAACACAAATGGCTGGGTAGCAACACTTCCAACTACGGTTCCAGCAACATGTATGGGTTGAAACCTTAAAAAAAATATTATGTCAGTACAAGCACATTTTCCTCTAACATGTAGAGGCATGGCCTGTAACTCAAGAGAAACTCTAGAGCTGATCTCATTATTTATAATAATGCCACTGATTGACCTTTCACCTCTAATGGTTCAGCGAGGGCACCAAAGAGAGGGACTGAATTAGACTCAATATCTGAGAGGATTCTGCATCTACTTTAATAAAACTCCACGGTCATCACACACTTCCTGTGAATGAAAAGAAGGAACGCAAGTTATACTTTGGTTATTTGAAATAAGGCTGGCCGTCACATGTTGACTGAATCAAACTAGGCAGCCTGATAAGTCCTCTTCGCTCCCTCACGCCGTCACTCTGCCCACACAAAATGGCCTCTGTAACACAGCAGGGCAGAGCAGTGCCACGCAAAACTAAGGGAGCTCCGCCCCCCGCCAACAGGCCAGCGATGCAACACAAAAGACAACTGTTGCTATGTGCCCTCATCAAGGAGAGGAGGTATCTGTGCATGACTGATAACACCAGAGGCAACGCCAAAACCACCCTGCTTTAGGTGTGGCACAGGTACCAGAACTACATCCGCTGCCATGGAAACTAGAGGAAACCATGGCAAACTTCAGTGGTCTGAAGCGGTTTCACACCACCTCCTCAGTGCAGTAAGGGAGCGTGACCTTACTGACATGTCAAGTGCAACACTACAGGCGGGGGGAAAAAAACACAACTCGAATTCATCACACAAACTAGACGGTGCAAAAAAGAGCCCCGGCTCATTCTGAGGGTGTATTCTGGAATTTCACAAACAGGTGATTATTCTATTTAAAAAATACAGCCAGTCACATTGACAGCAGAACTAAGTGCACATCCTAAGCCCCGATCTACATTCCACCCTCCCATATGCAATGCTAAAAGAAAGTAAGTAACAGCCTTTGGCACTAAACTGATGCGCTAAAAATATGTCACTCCTAAACAAAATGTCATAGAACACAAATGAAGTAGTTTTTGCCAGGTGCTTCAGTTAGCTATGGACAGGGTTCTTTGTTGAAGTAAGAAAACTTTGCAAATAATATTTATATATTCCTCACTAAAGATACATCTCAGTCACACAGTGGCTGGTTTATTAAATAATAGTTAGCCACAGTAATTGTTCCCCTCCAAAAACAGTGTGTGTTATCAGTATTAAAATTGTATGTACAAGCCTTGATATAAACCGACCAATGAGGGCTTGTTTTATTGCAAGGCTTGAACACATCGTTTTAATACTGATAACATACAGCAGTAATGGGAGGGAGTTATGAAAAGGTATTCATGCTGCAAAAGGAAATTCCTTCTCAGTCTTGAACATTCCAAAGGTGGGAGATTTACATTTACATTTAACACCTTCTGGAGTTTCCAAACAAACAAAAAAAAAACCATTCCAACCAAAGGGTTTCCGCCTCAGTGAGCCAAGTCCCCCCCCCACCCCCCATGTGTTCAAATGCATGTTGTTCTTATCACCTCCGAGGCCACACACACGTGTTACTTTCAGCATAAGAGTTAAAAAAATGCAGTGCAATTAACTCGGCCTGTTTGATGGTAACTGCAGCGTATGTCATCACAATCCACCCATTTCCACACAAAGACCATATGCTACCGAAAACAGCACCTTTTCAAACTCAGCGTGAAGAGAGTCACAGCACATCCGGCAGAGCCGAAGCTGACACAAACATCTAAAACTACTTCAGCTTAAAATGCAGGTTGTTGATAATTTCAGAGCGTTGAATTCATTGTAGCTACAAATTAATCTATGTTCAATTAGTGCATATCTTTATTTGGCTTGGAAGCTAATAGTGACATAAAGCAATGATATTTGACATTTTTTTTTTTAGGCAGAGTAACATTTCAACACTGGACATACAATTTTCTAATGTTCAAGTGCTATTTAACACCAACATACAGTTGCCTTTTAATCAAGGTTTCCAGAGTACATGTCTAATATCTGGGAGTTGTGCCAGGAGGCCCATCCACAACCCAAACTACAGCAGCAAAGTAGGGGTTTCAGAGCACGTGAAGCTAATGCCAGAGTAACTGCTCTGAAATATATCTTACATGTTTCTACCTATTAATACAGTCATACTTAAAATGGCACCCCACCCCCCTTCCTTTGGGCAGTAGGTTCTCACATGCTAATGTCCTGATGCCATCATGGCGGACTGGAGAGGGGTATGGGAACTGGCAGACCCCCGTGGCACATGTTGTCAGAGGCATCATCCAATATTGGTGTGCGGCAGGAACTTCAGGAATTTACAGACCTCTAAATATACAGCGGAAGCAAGCACAATTTACAGCGTGTCTGTCTGTGTGCATGCGTCTGTCTGTCTGTCTGTCTGTCTGACTATCTGCCTGTGGGTCTGTGTGGCGTGATTCTCAAGGTGATGACGCAAGGTCTGCCAAAAACTAATGAATGTCTGTTTCAACCTCTGTATACACCATATACACAAGACGGTAGAGATCTTAGATGGAAATAGTGTGATAGACTGAAAGACAGATACGTGCACGTCGATCCGGGTAAGAGTGTCTGCAAAATGCCTTAATTTGTAAATCTAAGGAAATGACATTATGTGGCCTTGCTTCATCGAGGCTGTCCTTGTACACTATGAATCATTTACTGTATGTGCAGTACGCATGAAATCATCCTCAGAAAACTGCTGAGGGTCAAGAATCAGTGAAAACAGAAGTTGCCCAGAAACTGGACCGACTGCCTTCCAGGGTGAGGAACGATTCTGCTGGTTCAGCCCTACAATATGAAATCAGTCATCCTGTTGTTCACAGAACAGAAAACGCTCCATCCTTAAAGCTTAATGTAATAGCTGTAGTTATCAGGAAAAAAAACACAAATTCCAAGTTTAACAAACAGGTTAAAACCACTATCTGTATACAAATAATGAATGCATCCGTGTAAAATCTTATATTTTTCCAGTGTTTAAACACTGTAATGAGAAATTCAACGGCAACAGATGCTTAAGTGAAAGTGATATGGACATTCTAACGTAATAACTGAAGTGATTAATTTAAGGCAACATTTAATGCTCGAGGTTTACCACTGCTAAGCTCTGATTTCGGAGCTGGCAGTTGACGCGGCCTCCACAGCTACCGAGGCGTTTGCTTTGGGTTCAGTGAAAACGCCCAGCCCTAAGCTGCTCCTTATCCCCGCTCTGAAGGGCACGCCAAGTCACACACGCCCCAGTGTCGGCTAAGCCCATGCAACACTTTCCATTTCATTTTAGTGCATAACGTGTAGCCCCTATTTCCTGGAATACAGGCTACAAGACTTTGGATACGCACACTTAAACTTTGATATGATGTAACAGTTTAACGACACCGTTATCAATGTCTCATTTTTTCTGCACAAACGTATTCAATTTACATTTATTTTACTAGCTTTTTTTATTCTGTGCCTGAAAATTAGCCTGTTGCAATTCATTAAACTTTATTAGCATTTAATTAGCTGGATAATGTAGAAGAACCATAACCAAACATAATTAAATTACTATGGTTATAATGTAATAGTAATACGTATGCTCTGTCCGATTTTATTTAATATGACGGCCTTCATCTCAGCTCTGTGAAATAATGTCAGAATAAGAGGCGGATCTAAATGTTCTGCATTCATTCATTCGTCACATAAGTATGACGTCTCTCCGAACATTTTCTCAGAAAAAAAAGGAATTTTGCACATTTCATAACCTTGTCTAGCTATATAAGGAAGTCTTTAACAATTTTTTGTTATTGTGGTATATTTTGTCTGGCTTGATGGAGACTCTGGTTTAACTGTATAATTTAACTGTAAAACAATCGAGAAACTAAATTTAACACAATCATTTTAAAATAAAGGTACACTTAAACTCCCTGTTAAAACTGAAACACGACCGTTAGCTTTCTCTATTTTAAGACTAATACTGGAAGTAGGTACCAATGACAACTTAAGTTACACCAGCAAGAAGTCACATAAATAAATAATTAACTACAACGGAACATCTCAAACAAGAAGGTAGTAAAGCTTACTATTTCAGCGGCCAGAATCGTCCCTTTCCGCGTCGTCACATAGCTCTTGAGCTGCTGCAGAACTCCCCCGGTCTCTGTGGTGTCTGCCATGCCGCCCGCTGAAACTTCTCAGAGCGCCCGAATGCTGGCGAATATGTGTAAACTTCGCAAAAGAGTTTAGGGAAAGCTACAAACCCCTACAAAGAGAGAGCTTGAACACTTTGGCTAAGATTTAAGAGGTTTGGCTTGTATTCCGTTCGAAGATTCGGTGCGAAAGAACGCACCAAATGGTTGAAACTTAAACACGAAACGAGTAATAAAATTGAAACTTTGTTGCAACTTTCCTCCTCGTTGTTTTACCCGCGAAGAAAAACAAAATCCCCGAAATTGCAGTTTCAGTGGTATCCGGTGTTAAGGACAGAAAAGACAGACCAGTCGCTATATTTGTCTTTTCCTCTCTTTTTACTTACTGAGGCAGATCAACTACGAACACGTCTTGGAACTGGGAGGGAGGAAGAGAGGGGCGTTGGCTAATTTCTTCTCCTGAGAGAGGGGGAAGGCAAAGCGAGATTGAATCTCTAGAGCGCAAAGGAGAAGCACAGTAAAAGGCGTAGGAAGTGAAGAACTAATGGCTTAAAAGAGAGGTTGAACAGGATAGAAAATGTTTTTGCGAACGTGTCGCATTGGGAGTCGCTCCCCTTTGCTAAATGGCTACAACATAATACAGAAAACGTGATGAAAAATACATTTGGCAAAACTTATGTTTTCAGTGTATATGTAATAAGATTTCATTTCTATGGATTAGCACTGTACATACGACACAGGAAAACATGGCACTGAAATTTGGCACAGACAAACATTTAAGCTACAGTAAGTCACAGGTGTGGTCTTAGCCCTGACCTGTTTGTATCCATAACTGACTACGGAAGGGATGTGACTGAAGCAGAATATGGGGACATTTCTGGATTTTCCATATCATCATAAATATTATACGGTAACTGTAGCATATAACAATCAGTGTTTTTGCTAATATTATGCCCCAAGGTGGGAATTGCTATGACAAGCGTTCAAAATATAGGCCTATACAACGATATGACACTCAACATGCTCTCATTGCGAAATAAATGGTTTCATTACCTAGGAATATAAGTACAGAGCACTAATATTTTTCTCATCTTTAATGTGAGCGGCAAGACGAAAAGTCGTCGTTGTCACTGATGAATAGCTTGCCGTGATCGTATAGTGGTTAGTACTCTGCGTTGTGGCCGCAGCAACCCCGGTTCGAATCCGGGTCACGGCATGGTTGTCTGATGTGTGGCGATTTTTTTTGAACAATAATGAAGTCCTCGCGCATAAATTACATATTTGAATTTGTCCATACTCCTGACAATTTAGTTGGGCAATGAATAATGAACATTTATAATGATACAGATGCATCTTGAAATGTTTGGGTCTTGTGGTCTAAAAGTAACTGTTAACATAAGAAAGGCAAGTGTATTGCAAACTGTATACTAGGTTTTTCAGGTACTAAACACTTTAAAATCACCATTTTTACCCGTATATATGCTTAGTGTATGGTACTTTACATAATATTATCTAGTGTATATCACTGTCAATATAGACGAGTACAACATGGCATGGAGAGACGTTTGTATAAGCAGTATGTCACAGGTCTAATCTTGGTCCTTGCCCATTAGTCTCCATAACGCAAGGTAGAAATGTGAATTACGTACAGTGTAGGAACATCTCTGGATGTGCCATATCTCCATAAATGTTATAGTGAAACTGGTATTTTGCAGTTAATGTTGGTGTCCGTATACTGCTCTACGGAGACTTGCTATTTTACATTACTGAGGTATCTACTACGATGTGCTCAACATGGTTTTATTGTGAAGCGAATGTTTTCATTTTCCATGAACATGACTTAACGACAGGTCACTACAGTATTGTGACCCTATTGGCCAGTGACTTGCTGTGACCATATGGTGGTTGCCCAAGCAACAGTGGTACCAACCCAGGTCACGGCATTGTACTGTAATGTAATGTGAGACATTTTAATGACCAACAGCGAAAGAAATTCACACACATATTCCGTATCTGAATTTTATGCATACCTCAAAACACTTGTACAAAGAACGAGGAGGCTGTGTGGCGATTTCTAAACTTAGAAGGTTCTGGTGGCCTAAAAGGGACTGTAAACAAGAAATCAAGTGTATTGTGTATAGTATACAGTGTTTTGTGGGTAGTAAATACTTGTTTCCCCCAAGGACAGTAAATATCCAAAACGTCATGCGAAGGGTTTTCAAAATTCAGTGTGGCCTGTCATCAGTTTTCAGCCAACAGTTATGTTTTCATTACACTTGATCCTTAAATAATGATTTCATCTAACAACAATAATCATTACTCATCATCTATTATTGGATGAATTGAAAATATTAAATCTGAATAGGACATTTGAAGAGGTCTCAAAGCGGTCTGCTCAGGACTGTAGTTGCCTGTTGCCCGGTTGCACATATTGAAACAGTCATAAATGATACATTTTCCAGTTCACCCAGTTTTATATTTTCCGGTTTATGTTACAAATTCAAGGAAAATCAGAGATATGTAGAACAAGCAAGGCAATATCTGATTGCTGACTATATTATACTTCAATACATATCACAACAGAACTATAGCTTGTTGCAATCAGTGTTGGTGTTAGCGTATTGCCCTAAGGGGTCTATTGCTATGACAAGCATTTGAAATATATACCAATGTATGAGCTTCAACATGCTTTTACTGAAAAGTAAATACTTTCATTACCCATGGCTGTCCGTCTAGTAAACGGTTTGCCGTGATCGTATAGTGGTTAGTACTCTGCGTTGTGGCCGCAGCAACCCCGGTTCGAATCCGGGTCACGGCATGTTACTCTAACAAGTGGCTTTTTAAAAACAAATGACAGAAAAAAGAAGTTCTCCCTCAGGTAGTCAGTAGCTGATGATATAGGGATATTGCCCTGAGGAGACTATTGTGGTTGCGCGATTAAAAATGTATTGCAGTATGACCCTCAGTATGCTTTTATTGTGAAGTATTTTGTTTTCATCTGCCATGAATGTGACATCACACCAGGTTATCTCATTATTTTGTCAATACTAATGCAGGGCCAGACATACTCAGGGGACAACCTACCCATGGTGGTCAGCTTGCCGTGATCGTATAGTGGTTAGTACTCTGCGTTGTGGCCGCAGCAACCCCGGTTCGAATCCGGGTCACGGCATGGTACTCAGATGAGTGGCTTTTTAAAAAACAAACAACAGCAAAAAGAAGTTATTCACACCATGTTCAGTAGCTGAATTTGTCTGTATACTCACAAACGCAGTCAGGTAGTAGCCTAAACACTTTTAAATCCCAATGTTTATTGTATATAGGCATAGTATATAGTATTTTACATACTGTGCCTAACATATAGACAAGTATAGCTTGGCCCAGAAAAACATTTGTATAATATACAGTAATTCACAGGTATGATTTTGGTCCTCAACCTTGCTGGCAACTGGTAGTTGGCTTGCTGTGATCGTATAGTGGTTAGTTAGCAGTTATGCAGGGCCAGACATAGCTGGAGGTAGGACGATACATGGTAGTTGGCTTGCTGCGATCGTACAGTAGTTAGTACTCTGCGTTGTGGCCACAGCAATGCCGGTTGAAATCTGGGTCACGACAGGGTACTATGGCTTTGGCTTTTTACAAAGGGTGTGTTCCAGTACTTTTTCTCGTCTCTTTGTTTCCTCCACTCCCCTCCTACCTCTCATCAACTACCCTGGAAGTATGTAGAGGAAAGGACGGGAGGAAATGAGTGGAGGAGAGGAAGAAACAAGTGGAGGAGAGGAGAAACCTTGGATATCGATGAAGTCATAACTTCCGAGGATACCTAAACCAATCAAAATATTCTGTGGGATGGTTTAAGCTGACTGGTCATGACGTACCTGGGGGACAACCTGCATGTGGTGGTCAGCTTGCCGTGATCGTATAGTGGTCAGTACTCTGCGTTGTGGCCGCAGCAACCCCGGTTCGAATCCGGGTCACGGCATGGTATCCAGGAGAGTGGCTTTTTAAAAACAAACAACAGCAAAAAGAAGTTATTCACACCATATTCGGTAGCTGAATTTGTCTGTATATGTGCAAAAAAAGTCAGCCGATGAACTAGAAGGAAGTATGATCATAATGATTCAACTGAAAAATTAGGGTCCTGTGGTCTGAAAGCAACTAAACATTTGAAAGGCAAATTCATTGCAAACATTATGGTTGTTGTTTGCTGGTAGAAGCCTAAACACTTTTAAATCCCCATGGTTACTGTATATAGGCATTGTATATAGTACTTTACATACTGTACCTAACATTTAGACAAGTATAGCCTTGCACAGATAAACATTTGCATAATCTACAATAACTCACAGGTATGATTTTGGTCCTTACCTGTTACCAACATGCTGGCAACTGGTAGTTGGCTTGCTGTGATTGGATAGTGGTTAGTTAGCAGTTATGCAGGGCCAGACATAGCTGGAGATAGGCCCATCCATGGTTGTTAGCTTGCTGTGATTGGATAGTGGTTAGTACTCTGCGTTGTGGCCACAGCAATGCCAAGTTGAAATCTGGGTCACGACAGGGTACTATGGCTTTGGCTTTTTCAAACAAAGGGTGTGTTCCAGGACTTTTCTCGTCTCTTTGTTTCCTCCATTTCCTACCTCTCATCAACTACCCTGAGTATGTAGAGGAAAGGACGGGAGGAAATGAGTGGAGGAGAGGAAGAAACAAGTGGAGGGAGAGAGAAACTGTTGGATATCGATGAAGTCATAACTTCCGAGATACTTTTACCAATCAAAATATTCTGTGGGATGGTTTAATTATTTTGCTGACTGGTCATGACGACATACCTGGGGGACAACCTGCATGTGGTGGTCAGCTTGCCGTGATCGTATAGTGGTCAGTACTCTGCGTTGTGGCGCAGCAACCCCGGTTCGAATCCGGTCACGGCATGGTATCCAGGAGAGTGGCTTTTTAAAAACAAAACAGCAAAAAGAAGTTATTCACACCATATTCGGT
Source organism: Albula goreensis (assembly GCA_022829145.1). Lineage (NCBI taxonomy): Eukaryota > Metazoa > Chordata > Actinopteri > Albuliformes > Albulidae > Albula > Albula goreensis. The sequence goes on from CM040752.1 coordinate 32,412,832, forward strand.
AGCTGAATTTGTCTGTATATGTGCAAAAAAGTCAGCCGATGAACTAGAAGGAAGTATGATCATAATGATTCAACTGAAAAATTAGGGTCCTGTGGTCTGAAAGCAACTAAACATTTGAAAGGCAAATTCATTGCAAACATTATGGTTGTTGTTTGCTGGTAGAAGCCTAAACACTTTTAAATCCCCATGGTTACTGTATATAGGCATTGTATATAGTACTTTACATACTGTACCTAACATTTAGACAAGTATAGCTTGCACAGATAAACATTTGCATAATCTACAATAACTCACAGGGTATGATTTGGGTCCTTACCTGTTACCAACATGCTGGCAACTGGTAGTTGGCTTGCTGTGATTGGATAGGTTAGTTAGCAGTTATGCAGGGCCAGACATAGCTGGAGATAGGCCCATCCATGGTTGTTAGCTTGCTGTGATTGGATAGTGGTTAGTTAGCAGTTATGCAGGGCCAGACATAGCTGGAGATAGGCCCATCCATGGTAGTTAGCTTGCTGTGATTGGATAGTGGTTAGTTAGTAGTTATGCAGGGCTGTGACATAGCTGGAGATAGGCCCGTCCATGGCAGTTAGCTTGCTGTGATTGTATAGTGGCTAACACTCTGCGTTGTGGCTGCAGATATGCAAGTGTGACTTTGGGTCATAGCACAGTGTCCCGTGATGTGTCATTTTTAATGATAGTAACAATCAAACAAATAGGTGAGGATAATATTCAGGACTATAAATAAAGTACATATAGGGATATTTCTGGATTTGGCATATCGTCCTATCTACTAAACTGAAACACTAGTATGTTAGTGCGTTCAAACAGTATTGGCGGGTGGTTTGTCATAAATATAGTGGTTTATTGTCAGTGTTGGCTTTATATGATGCCCTGAGGAGACTATTGTGATGTTAACTGTGATTAAAAATGTATTGCAGCATGACCCTCAGTATGCTTTTATTGTGTATTTTGTTTTCATCTGCCATGAATGTGACATCACCACCAGGTTATCTCATTATTTTGTCAATACTGGTGCAGGGCCAGACATACTCAGGGACAACCTACCCACAGTGGTCAGCTTGCCGTGATCGTATAGTGGTTAGTACTCTGCGTTGGCGCAGCAACCCCGGTTCAACTGGGTCACGGCATGGTACTCAGATGAGTGGCTTTTTAAAACAAACAACAGCAAAAAGAAGTTATTCACACCATATTCAGAGCTGAATTTGTCTGGATACTCGAAACTAGAAGGAACCATTATAATGATTCAACTGAAATGTTCATGTGGCTTAATTTGTCTTTGAAACTTCATGGGAAACAGTATGTTCTTTGTTTGTAGTAGAAGCCTAAATAAGTTTAATCCCAATGTTTACTTGTATATAGGCATTGTATATAGTATTTTATAGACTGCACTAACATATGACAAGTATAGCTTGGCCAAAACAAACAACAGCAAAAAGAAGTTATTCACACCATATTCGGTAGCTGAATTTGTCTGTATATGTGCAAAAAAAGTCAGCCGATGAACTAGAAGGAAGTATGATCATAATGATTCAACTGAAAAATTAGGGTCCTGTGGTCTGAAAGCAACTAAACATTTGAAAGGCAAATTCATTGCAAACATTATGGTTGTTGTTTGCTGGTAGAAGCCTAAACACTTTTAAATCCCCATGGTTACTGTATATAGGCATTGTATATAGTACTTTACATACTGTACCTAACATTTAGACAAGTATAGCCTTGCACAGATAAACATTTGCATAATCTACAATAACTCACAGGTATGATTTGGGTCCTTACCTGTTACCAACATGCTGGCAACTGGTAGTTGGCTTGCTGTGATTGGATAGTGGTTAGTTAGCAGTTATGCAGGGCCAGACATAGCTGGAGATAGGCCCATCCATGGTTGTTAGCTTGCTGTGATTGGATAGTGGTTAGTTAGCAGTTATGCAGGGCCAGACATAGCTGGAGATAGGCCCATCCATGGTAGTTAGCTTGCTGTGATTGGATAGTGGTTAGTTAGTAGTTATGCAGGGCCAGACATAGCTGGAGATAGGCCCGTCCATGGCAGTTAGCTTGCTGTGATTGTATAGTGGTTAACACTCTGCGTTGTGGCTGCAGATATGCAAGTGTGACTTTGGGTCATAGCACAGTGTCCCCGTATGTGTCATTTTTTAATGATAGTAACAATCAAACAAATAGGTGAGGATAATATTCAGGACTATAAATAAAGTACCATATAGGGATATTTCTGGATTTGGCATATCGTCCTATCTACTAAACTGAAACACTAGTATGTTAGTGCGTTCAAACAGTATTGGCGGGTGGCTTGTCATAAATATAGTGGTTTATTGTCAGTGTTGGCTTTTATATGATGCCCTGAGGAGACTATTGTGATGTTAACTGTTTGAAATATATATTACAGCATGACTCTCAGTGTACTTTTATTGTGTATTTTGTTTTCATCTGCCATGAATGTGACATCACCACAGGTTATTACATTATTTTGTCAATACTGGTGCATGGCCAGACATACTCAGGGGACAACCTACCCACAGTGGTTAGCTTGCCGTGATCGTATAGTGGTTAGTACTCTGCGTTGTGGCCGCAGCAACCCCGGTTCGAATCCGGGTCACGGCATGGTACTCAGATGCGTGACTTTTTAAAAACAAACAACAGCAAAAAGAAGTTATTCACACCATATTCAGAGCTGAATTTGTCTGGATACTCGCAAACTAGAAGGAACCATGAATATAATGATTCAACTGAAATGATAGTCATGTGGTCTTAAAGCGACTGTAAGCATTTGAAAGGCAAATTCATGGGAAACAGTATGTTCTTTGTTTGCTGGTAGAAGCCTAAATAAGTTTATATCCCCATGTGTACTGTATATATGCATTGTATATAGTACTTTATAGACTGCACTTAACATACAGACAAGTATAGCTTGGCACAGAAAAACATTTTATATATAGTAAAATATAGTAATTCACAGATATGGTTTTGGTCCTCGTCTGTTAACCATAACTGATACTGCTTGCCTTGATCGTATAGTGGTTAGTACTCTGTGTTGTGGCCGCAGCAACCGCGGTTATTAACCATAACTGATACTGCTTGCCTTGATCGTATAGTGGTTAGTACTCTGTGTTGTGGCCGCAGCAACCGCGGTTAGAACTTGGGTCAGGGCATAGTATGCTAGTATGAGGCATTTTAAAATCAACAGCAAAAGAAATTCTCACACTTTTTGTAAACAAACAACAGCAAAAAGAAGTTCTCTCACACTCATATTCCATATTCCATATTTAAATTCATCTGTACACTTCAAAGTGATCTTCAACACGCTTTTATTTTGAAGTGACTATTTCCATCAGGCTGGGATGTGCCATCACTACAGGCCACTGTATAATTCTGACTCAGGTTTAATGAGTGCAGATATGGCTAGTGACTAGGGTTTACTGTTGGTTAGTGGTCTGCACTGTTGCCGCAGAAATCACAACATCCTTCTCTAGCGTGTGAATTTTTTTGGACAACATCAAAAGCACATTTTCACACACATGTTCAGTACTTGGAAGTTGTCTGTATGCTTAAAAGTGCAGTCAAACAATGAACTGGGTTTGTAATTTTGCAGTTGCATTTTAAAAGTTAGCATTCAGTGGTCTTAAAGGGACCGTAAACATATGAAACATATGTTTTATGAAACATATGTCTTGTATACTTTGTATACTCCACCCTCTATTACATTCTAATTACACATTGTCTTTATTTTTTTTTTAATTAGTTGCATATATTTCAGAAGGTATGAATAATACCTTGCATTACAGGTCAACCAGTTTTTCTTCCTAATTTTTACACATTCAAGAAAATCTGAGATACACTGAATACTGACATATTTTGGAAAAATATTTGGTTAGAGAGTTTACAAAACTGTTTAAACCCGTTTAAAAACATGACAATTAATAGAATGCATGAGTCAACATCGTTCTTACAGTTAGCGGCTAAATACGTGGTAAACTCAACTGAATGTTTAGGAAATACATTTTAAAAAAAAAAAGATCGTTATGACTCGTGGTGAACAGCCTGTGTTTTGGCAACAGCACAGAGTTGTCATAGCAACAGGCACATTGGCACACTTAGGCTCAGCAGCTCTATATAGATGACTTTCAGCTTCTTCGATATGTTTCAGTTCACTTGTCTGCCACAAAATATAGGCCCCTTCAAATGTAAGTGACTGCTTGAGGCATTGCCTGCAGAAACTATATGTGCTCAAGTTCTATTTTCAATGGGACCGAGTAAAACGAGTCAAAAGAAAAATGTAAAATACGAGAAAACAGCAGGTCAGCGGTGCAGAGTACCGCATTTGGGTGAAAATGCCATCCTCTGAGGACCCTTCAAAATGAACTGTCAAAAAGGGAGTTTTATAAGGAAGTCCAACTGAATAATTAAACAAAAAAACGGAGTTTTATTCAGTTTCATTCCATATATATCAAAATATGATCTTCAGCAGGCGTTTATGGTGAAGTAAGTGTTTTCAGTTGTCGCAACCGTATACCTGCTAAACAGCTTGCCGTGATCGTATAGTGGTTAGTACTCTGCGTTGTGGCCGCAGCAACCCCGGTTCGAATCCGGGTCACGGCATAGTAGACCATCAGCTGGGTTTTTGAAAACAGACAACAAAAAGAAGTTCTCATTAAAATCAGTAGCTGATATTTACTAACTCTTAATCAGTCTCATTAAATATGCTGAATCATTATGTGATGTAACACACCCGATCAAAGATCAGCAGGATATAACAAAGGCGAGGACGTACCCACCCAGAAAAGCAACAAACTATGTATTATGTTTTGATTTCCCTGATTTGATTTTGTTTATATTGTATAGGTTATCATTAGGTGTTAGTATGCATTTACAAAGACTTGTTTTTAAGTTTTTTTTCACTTTTTTTTGTTCTTTTTTTAAAGTTTGGGTATTTGTGTTTTCTGGTAGTTAAATATTTTGGATGCAGTTGGCACAGATGAAGGCTGGATCAAATGATGAGCTCACTCCTGCTTTGACTAAGGTATATGGTATTTTTTGACTTGTTGGTTCTGTTTAAATGCTGCCAGTGCTCCGCTTATGAGTAACTGCAGTGGAACAGTTTCTCAAGGCTGGGCTCTTTGCCCGGCTGTGGGAAGGTACCATACAGGTCATAAATTACACTCACTAACCCTGCTACAAAGATGTAGTGCTGCGTATTTTGGTCGAGATGAGTTCACTCAGTTGACTCCGTTGCTAAGGAAATGGTCAGACGTTTAAGATAAGCGTGACGTAATTTCTCGTTTTCAAGAGACATTTGAAACTATATGTGAGGATTCTTGATGTCTCAGACATTACTGTTTTTTTTTTTTTTTAAGGCATGTGGTTTTGATTCTGAGCTGGAGTATTTGGTGTATAGGCCTTCCAGGCAGGGATCCCCCTATTTTATGCTTAGCGGTTAACATTCAGGGAATATCGTCCTGTGAGTTGGGCTCCCAACTGTGCAGGTCTTTCACATTAAAATAAAGGGTTAATCATGAAGTTGGTACCGAGAGTCTAAGAAGACACACAAGACTGTGTATTCTGTAATAAAGCTCAGCTGAGTTGTTTACTGCTGATGATACATACAGGGGGTAGGCAAAAATAATGAAAAAAAGGACTCAGCCATATGTCAGTATGTTTTGAGAGTAACACTTTAATGTGTGAGTTCCTAAAGCAACATAAGACATCTGACAGATTTTGAAAGCGGTCAAGTAGGTGGTGCCCCCAGTCACAGAATAACAAAAGTATTTGTGTCAGTGGAAACACCGATGGAAATCATGATGAAAGTGGAACAATAGTCTCAGGTGTCACAGACAGGAATAGACAAACCCAAAACCACAGAGCAACAGGGTAAAAAGTGACCACAAACCTGAAACTCCTGCACAAACTCCTGCCTTACAGAAGTAAAATTCATCATTATTATTATTATTATTATTAATATTATTATTTTGAGCAGGGCTCTCATTTGGAAACTGCTATTAAAACTAAGGCCAATGCGCAACAATGTAAAACCTGGCGTAATGAACATAAAAAGAGGAGGAGGAAGCCAGCCAGCAGTTACACATGGTGACAGTTCAGTAGTGCTGAGGGCAGATATCTCTTGGGAGTCTGAATCAGATTACTGTGCATGTTGGAATTACACTGCAGGAAATCCAAGCCATTTAACTGAAGCAGGTGAAACCGCATGTACAAACATTGTTTCCTCGAGATGATCCAATTTCCCAAGATGATAACAGATCCATAAACACTGCTGAGTGGATCTCAGGGCCAGATCTAGACAGAGCCAAACCTTCATGAGAAGCTCTGGAATGTGGAACGTGGAGATTTCAATCTCCTTTGTATCCCAAAGAACTGGATGCTTTCATTTCTGAAGAATGGTCAAATAACCCCCTACAGACGATATTCTAAACTTCCAAAAAAGCACTTCAACAATAGTTCAAGACATTCAAAATGCAAAAGAGGGCAGCCCAACTCCTTATCATAACTGTTCATATATATTTTGATGTTTCCATTACTTTGTTTTCCGACCTGTTCATATATTTCTCTTGTATCCATGTTGCACAGTAAAAAGGGACAGCACCAAGGCAGGAACTGAATCAAAAGGAAAATATGACGATTGATCCTTAAAATTTAAAACATGCCAAGTAATTTTTTCTCATGCATGGGCCTCCATTCTTCTGAAATACTAAAGGCACAGTAGCAAAAGTGTTATCAGATTACTTGGTTCTTCAGCATTTCCTAATTAGGCTCCCCAATGTTCTCCCTGCAGTTTCTCACCGAGCTTCTCTGGTGGGCTACATCCACCACAACAAAGAAGCTCACAGCTCCGCACAAAGGACCCAACGAAAGCACACTCACGGCATGTTTTTCAAATGAATTTTTTATGAGTGGACTCTTTTGTGCCTGTGACTACTAATACCTTATTTTGAGAGGAATTTAAAAGAGGAGGGAGATATTGTGAAGGGATTTGGATGGAGGGAACCGGTACAGGCAAATGGCGGAGACAAAAGGCTCGGCGGATTGAGTCTTGAGCAGGTTTTGAAGAGGCAGGTTCTTTGTACACTACATTCAGTGGGATTGAGAGACACTGACAGCGTCAGTCAGGTGGGACTGGAGCCAAATCAAACTGCTCGGACAGGTTTGAACTGAGCTGAGCTGATCTGTGGGCCTTGACTTGGTATGAGGTGGCTTGGCAGGCATGAGGATCAGGTATAAACACCTTGTAGGTAGCTGTAACCATAGCTAATAAATCACACGTTGCCAGTCTTCACAAACAGAGTTAATACACATAGCATGCTATTCCAAGTATCACCAGGTACATCTTTTAGCATGGTGGTAGTGAGCATATGATGTTTGTAACTCACTGGAGTAAAGTAGTTTTTGGGAGAAAATAAAAGCTTAGAGATGAGGGGTGGTGAAGAGCCAAAGGGGGTTGGACAGGTGGACAAATGTACAGTGAGTGGAGGAGCTAAACTTTCCCTCATGCTATTTTGAGCAGCTACACGCAGTTGGCAATGTACCGACTGTTAAACCTCAATTTGACAAAACAATTCTTCAGGAGTGCGATGGAATTTATTTCATGATAAATATTCATTAGCCAATCATCTGTCATTGTCATAAATCTGGAAGAGTGATTCTGTTCTCTTGAGGTTGGTAACAACGATTAACTTGGTTTGCATTTTGTTTTATAGAGTATGTCACCACTGTTATCTTACTGTACCTGTGTATGCTTAACCACAAACCCAGTTAATATACTGTCATTTTTTATTAGCTCTGAGATATCTTTGGGATAGATAAGCTTGATACTGCCTGAGTGCAAGTGTGGCTAAGTGCCCAAATCTACTCTGTTTAAAATGGTTTTTTCCATATTATAAAAAAAATGAAAGTCCAGAGTACTTCATTCTTCTGTGAATCTCTTTTTTTCTCAGTGCAGTCATGCTCAAAGACTGTGTGTAGTGGATAGGACTGCGACGTTGAGCCTAATCTTTCTTAAAGTGTTGCCCAGGGGTGGAGGGAAGGAGTCAGCAGGTATCCCAGCTTCACCACTCAGTAAAAACTCCTCAGCCAGGTGTCACACCTGTGTCAGTCTCCCTCCAGGGGGGTACCTGCAGCCAGCAGCTGACTGTGTGTATTTAGCCAACACCTGAAACTGGGTAGGCAAGTTGGGGGTAAAGTATGCATTGAAACAAAATAGTTCTGAATTATATTCTAAACAATACTGCATTACATTACTTGCCTTTGATTTTTATTCCAGAGTGTATGCATATTTATACTTTAGAAAGCAATGAGAATCTGTTATGGATAGCTTTTGACAATCCCCTTGCCCATATCATGGACAAGTCGTACCATGAGTAAGTCTATTTTGTCCACTAGGTGGCTCCAAAGTACAAAGAACTCAGATTAGCGACTCTGGTTAAACCATCCTCGTGGCTATGCCAGAACAGGACAAACATGTAACTCAGTTTTACAGGATAAACAAGTTGTACAAAGCTAAGAGATCTACATCTCATAATTACTGGTTGCAATGAAACAAATAACCATTCACCAAGTTGTAGACAAGAGGAGACTACTACAGTTTAAGCAAAAAAACTCCTCAGGTCAGTTTTCCAGACAAGGATTAGACCTAATCCTAGACTATTTTTTCCAGTGGAGATCTTTACTGAATTTTTAAAAATCTATTTAAAAAATGAATCCATGTGCTGGAAGCAGGCCCTTAATATTTGGTTCAACCCGTATATAGCAAGATTACAACAAAATCAAGCCGAATTATTGCCAATATTATGTTAATTGAGAAATTCCAAACATACTGATTGATCCAGAAACAAAACAAAGACAACATAAGTACGAGTGTTTGTCTGTAGGATGAACTCAAAAGGAACACATTCATGGAGGTAAACAATAATTTATTGAAGGAAACTGTGCTGGTTTGGAATAATTTAAAATCTGGAAATACAACTTTTTTTGTTTACACTGTTCAACACTGAGAGAAAACATGTGGGTCTGTGTAAGAGTGTGTCTGTGCACACGTGTGCATGCAGCAAATTTGTGTTAGCAAGTCTGTGTGCGTGCAGAAATGCATGCATGCGCGCTTGTGTGTGTGTGTGTGTGTGTGTGTGACACTGTTAGTATATTATAGCACAGCCCGATCCACTGCACAGATACACTGAAATACACAGGGTCAGGTCTTCAGCCTGGAGCCGCAGATATGGCACGGGGTCAGTACTTATGGCACTGGGAGTGGGGGGGGGCAGTATCTATCGATCTATCGATAAGGGCAGTATCTGTGGATCAGGGGCAGTTTCTATCTGGCATCTACTGTCCCGGAAAGATTGTTCACTCTATCGTCAGAGGTAAAAGGGTGGAAAGCCAGAATTACCGAAGGTTGAGCTGCTATATCGGGGTAGAGGGCAGAGTTCTTATAGCTGTGGTAGTGAAAGAATTGTGCATTTGTTATAGGAAAGATAGGGGGACGTAGCTGGGATACCGAATACAGGGGTGGAATGGCTATAGCAAGGGTATTGTAGCAGGTCGATGTGACATCACGGAGTCAAGTAGCGGGGAAACAACCGGAGCACTGGCGAAAGCTAACATGGCTAGTGTGTGGGTGCTATAGCGGCAGGCAGGCAGACAGGCTATAGCAGTGGCACTGGAGATTAAGTATAGAGGCTATAGCTGTGTAATATGGAGGAGCTAAAGCTAGGGACACTGGTGGTATGCATTGGGACTGTACCTGGGGTGAGTACTGGTGGAGTGAAGGAGTTATAGTTGGGGAGAGTGGTATGTGTGGTGTATAGGGGCTATACCTGGGGGTATTTGTGAAGTATAAGGGCTATATTTGGGGTATGGATGCTGTATAGGGGCTATAGCTGGGGGGTATTTGTGGAGTATAGGGGCTATAGCTGGGGAATGGGTGGTATGTGAAGGGTATCTAGAGCGCGGTGGTACAGCTCTCTTAGTGCTCTCAGTAACTGCAAACGGCAAAACATCTGGTTGAAGAGATGTGGCATCGGTTCCTAGAGAGAGAGGGAGGAAAAAAAAGAAAGAAAAAAAAGAAAAAGAGGGAGAGAAACATGAAAATACCAAAAGTGCGAAATCTGAGAGCCACATGGCATGCTGGCTATTCTTGTTACTCAGCACTAAAAGCGACCAATTAAAGCAGCTAGAACTCACAATCACAATCTGCTCACTTCACCCGTTTTCTTTTTTGGGGGGTCAGAGCCGTTGCTCAATTTAAGGTGGAAAAAACCCTTTATACCCTGAAGCTTTCCAGAAGCACCGCGTTACGTTTATACAATAGCACTCGCAATTCATTTGGGACGGACAAGATCAAATGAAACTGTTCTGTCAGCGAGTAATGAAATGTGGGAGATGTGCCTCAACCACGGCTGAAGGATCAGGCTGAGTCAAATAAAGGACGGACACAAGAGAAAGGTAAAAGGTAAAAAAAAGAAAGGATACATACCCCGAGGACGTGGACTCTGTTGTAGTAGGAGCTGAAATCTTTACTGAGAGACACCAGAAATTTGCAGACCTACAGATACACACACACACACACACACATATTACTGTGCTGGCACTCACAGTACGCACAACGTATCCTGTTCCTCAGGCATTTACACCTGGTTTTTCCTCAAAAATAAAATATTGAGGGTGAGACAAAAATGTATTTGCTTTCCCATTGTCCATCATGAATAAATTGTATTTTTAGTATAAATTTTTATTTAAATTTCATATTTTACAACAGAGAGGGGAAAAAACATGCAACTGCTTGGTAAATGGGGTCTGTTATATACACACTCCATGTAAAATACAACCAAATGCATTACATAATACATTCATTTGTGTTACACATATAAACATGTACTGTGCACATTTCAGACATCTTGTCAATGCAAAATCTGAACCTACAAAATATCATATTCTACAGTCACACCTGTACAGAGGTCTTGCAGCAAACTCCAGAGCGCACTCACCTGCTCTGTTCTCAGGTTTGCTCTCGCCCCTTCTCCCGCTCGCTCCAGAGCTTGCCCTGATTGGTCCAGTAGTTCAGGAAATGGAATGAGGTAATTAAACAGCAAAAGCCACTCTCCCTGTGAATAAACAAGTGAGAAAACAGGAACCATTACACTAAATCACACTTATATACACTCAGACAGTTACTTGGTAAGCCCAGACAGTTTGGCTGAGTTTCACATGTGGGGGAGGAAAGATGGGTGACAAACACCAAAGCAACTGCAGGAGCATAGATATGGCATTAATATAATACTGTACCTCCTCTTTCAAGGCTGAAAAGTCCAACTGAGACCCATCAGGGATTTCAGGGTAGAGTCCTGTGAGACACAGTCCATATGAGTGTCTGTTCCCCCATGTGCACAAATTAATTACATTAATTACAAATTAATTACATTCGTGATTACATAAACCATGCACATAGGCATGTGCTCATTAGTATAACAGGGACCCTGCATACCCAGCTGGTACGGTGACCGTATTTCCCAAGGCTTAGCATGGGACTCAGAGCCCTTTGCACGAGACATTTGTTTATCGGAGGAACTGCTGCTCCAAGTGTTACTAAGAACAAAACAGACTACCTTAGGAATTTCTGCTCTCTGCAAGTGTTTAGGTACACTTACACCGATGTGTAAATAAGGCTAAAGTATGGGACACTTGATTCCTTTTTACAAGAAAAAAGTCAGGGTATCTGAAATGGGGCTGAAATATGAGATTGTTCCAGAGAAGGGGGGATATCTGGTGACCCTGGCTGTGGGTGACGGCCCTCTGCACTCCTCTGTTACGCTTACCCTGATCCACCGCTCGCTCGAAACTGTTGAAGAGCGTGTGAAGGCGGGCGCAGTTGTACATGACGAAGACTCCGCCCCTTGGACCCTTGGTGGACACGCCCCCCTCTCTCTGCACATCCAGGGTGACCTGTGAAACCAGTCGTCAGTCACCTGGAACAGAACTGTAACCAAAGGAACACACACACACATACTCACACAAAGACACACAATGCCAGCATCCACACACACACACATCCATATACCCACACACAGGTACAGAAATGTTTGAGCACACATGCGCATGTGCGCACACACACACACAAAGTCCGCACATGCACACACACACACACACACACACACACCCATATACCCACACACAGGTACAGAAATGTTTGTTCATACATGCACATGTGCACACACACACAAAGACAAGCACAAATGGTGGCTAAGAGATGTTCGCATTTGTAAGCATTGTGACTCACAGGGCTGGTGTGGGCTGTGGACAGCAGCTCAAATCTCACGGTGGCAGAGGTCATGACCCTGATGATCTCATCCCAAGTCTGTCCTGAAAGTGAGGAGATGTTTCAGAACGACAAAACAGAGAAATTTCTGGAAACACCCTGCCCCTCCAAGCACACGATGCCAAACCCCTTCTCCCGGAGAGCCGTGCTCCACGACAGAGACAAGCTCACCCTCAACTTGCTCTCCATATTTCATTTCTGATGCCTCCTTCATCTGGAGTCTTCTCAATCTGTACAGAGAGAGTGATACAATAAGAACTGGGACACACTGTCATTCACACACAAGGAACTGATGCAGAGCAATTATGAGCAGAATGCGTTGAAAGCCATGAGATTGACACTCACTGGAGGTACTGGCCAGCGCTCAAGTGAGACCCAGGTGTCTTCACAGGTCCACACACCAGGTGTTTCTGAGTGAGAGAGACGGCGTTAGCGAGCGCACGCCAGAGCGGGGCCTGATGGGGGCCGCCATGTGCTGACCGATGCTGGAGCCAAAATATCTGTTTGTTCCATCGCGGCTCACCTGTGTGAATGCGGCACCACCTGCTCTCCACAGCACGGCCGTCTGCTGCTGGCGGAACTCGTCCTGACAGGAAGTGACATGGAGAATGGCTGCCACGGGGACCTGGAGCGTTCGGAGAGTCAGGGCTATGTGTATTACATGCTGTTATGGTACAGTCATAGACAGGTAATTGCTGAATCTTTTACATATAAAGGGCCAGGTTTATCAAAACCTTTCTCATGTTTCAAAGTTTTCACATGCAATTTCAGTGACATGATTTGTGATAGAAGCAAACAAACTACCTCAGCCAATCACATGCTCTGTTAGACTTTTTGCATCAGAAAAAACTGTTTTGCACATACAGAATGGCTTCAGTAACTCAGCCTCAATGTATGTAAGCAAAGTAACTCACATTCCTGCAGGCTAGCTAACATCCAAGTGAGAGAATTTCTCTTTGGCCCAGATATGCATTTCTCTTCTTTCTGGTTTATTTCAGCCGCTGCTTCATAATGACTGAGTCTGAAACAGACCGTTATTTTGTTCTGCTTTTTCAACAGTAGAATTACAATAAAGTACAGCTTCCAAGTGCTTTCTGATCAATAAAGAGAATTATGGAGTGTTGAATTACGAATGGATAAGCGTTCAACAGGAACAAACTTTCCTGCTTCTGCAGAAACACGGTAACTTAGGCGGAAGATTCATCATCAACAGCTTGCTTTAGTACTGAACTAAAAAAAGGTAACCGGGGTTTCAGCTGCCTGCAGCAGCCAGCATTTGAAGCAGCCAGTGAAACAACTTTTTATGGAAGTAACAGTCATTCCACACAAGTGGCGGTGCTAAAACGTGATAAGGGCTGCTCGATTTCCAGAGAGACAGATCATGCTTAGAATCCCACTCTCCTGCAGTGAAAGACAGAGACGATCGCTTTCTAGAGTCCTATTGGGTGGAAGCTTGTCACATGAGTGGGCTGGTGAAGGGGCTGATGGGAAGTTTGAGGGTCACTGTGGAGCGTAAGTAAGGATGAGGAGATGGTTGAGAGTCATGGGGGCTTGTAATGAAGTAGACAAAGGTGTTACCTAAGGGTAATGGGTAACAAGAGAGGCAAGAGGGAGGAACTTCCAGGAACATAGGTAAAACAGACTAAGCAGACAAATATCTACCTACTCCCTGCTGCTATCAACGGGAAAGGACTGCAACTTTGTAGTGTGCTGCCAAACCTTTCTTTATCTGAAGAAGATAACACTTGAGACAGTTTTTCATGTAGCTGGATATTTTTTCCACAATAGATGGCATTGTGATGTTGCCAGCATGCTTTTATATCTGTTAAAACAACTTTGTTTTCAATGTGTGCCAGTTTCTCTTTGAATAAATTTGCGTGCTCACATCGCCCGCTGAGCTGATTGGTGGAGATTCCACATTCTCCTAGCTCAGGCTTGTTTCTGGTAGCCCCGTCATTGCAACCAACAAATGAAATTCCTTCTTTCTTGAATATTCAAATTTAAAATCTTCCTGCCGCTAGCTGCCACTGGCCTTGACTCTGCCCGTCGTTGTGTAAATAGGAGTTTGCACTGCAGTGGCCAGTCGCTGCACCTCATGCTACTCAGTAAATACTCTTTGTTTACGGACCCACCTGAAAGCCCAACGTCGCCCCCTGCAGTTGAGCCAGCTGAAACACACTCTCTCTCTGCACTGGGGAGGAAAACAAAGTCGCAGAAGTGACACATAATGTTACACAAATTATATTAAGCATCTGTTGTACATACAGATAAAATGTAAAAAAAAAAACCTGAAAAAAATGCAAAACCAAAAGGTTTTGATTAAGATGCAGAAGGCTCAACCCAAAAATCCACACTTATCTGCATGCAATTAAAATAATCTGCACAATTACCAACATGATTCAGCCACACCTTGAAGAACATTGCAGTGCACCCCACTTCAGGCATAACAGACATAACTACAACTCTGTATGTACAGATCAGATCAAAACAATATCATACAACATTTATCCCAAACATGTCATTTCATTTATTTGCTTAGAAATTCGGTTCAGGACAAAAACACCCTGAAATGTTTTAGAGGGGGTCCTGTGTGGCACAAGTACACTGAATGTAGTGCTAAAACACAACAACTTAAAATACAAAATTAAAACCAGTATTACAGCTGGGTAGAGAAATTATGAAGTAATGTAAAAATGATGCGCAATATTCTTCCAAGGAAAATAGCAAATAATGTAATTCAGATAAGTATTCAAATGAATGGGAAAGTGGTCTCAGACTTTTGGACCCGACTACACTTACCAGTGTAGGTGCCCAAATTAGGATCATATCCTTGTAGCCGCTTCTCTTCGACGACTTTTTTCAGGTTTATCCTCACTGCCAGTTTCTCCTCCCCCGTCCCCTCGTTCACCATCTGCTTCCCTCCACTCCTACTCTTCTCTGTCTCCGTCTCCTCTTCTCTATCTCTGTACGGGGAATTTAATAAGGATTTCCACAGCTCGTCCTCTCTCTGGGCATGAGCAGAACTGGCAGGTTCTGAAGGCCAGTCCACGCCAAGCAATTTTAGGAAGACAATGATTTCACACCCTTCTGGCAGAGCAGGGCAGTAGGAGACGGAATACCTAAAACAAAAAAAAAGCGTTTTTAAAACACACACACACACACACACACACACACACACACACACACACACACACACACACACAAGAACATGCATACCCTCACACTTCTGCCTTCTAAACCTGGTCATTCAACTCACCCCTGCCTCTGCAGCAGCGCCCCCAGATGGTCGGCAATAAGAATTGTTCGCAGTTGCCCCAGCGTCAGGGTGTCGGGGGTAAGTAGATCAGGTTTGGGGTGCAAGGTCGGGCAATTCAGCACCACGCCAGCCTGCGTCTTACAGGACGGCTGTACGCTCTTCGGAGTACTGCATAACACATCCCGAAAAGCGGCAACGCGGTCAACTCGCAACCTTAGCCCTTCCTCAATCACCTCGCCCCCGGCTATGGGCAACACCCCACATCCACTGGCCGAAAGAACTCTGTCCATCACATGTGGGGGAACCTGAAACACATGCGTACACACAAACATCATGAGAACTACCGCATGTAAAGAAGTCTCATTTTCCTATTATTGTGCATACACAATGTAAATACATGTATGGAGTCATTTGAACAAAACAGCTCAACTGTATTACTGAAAGTAATGTCTTTGCAGATGAGCTGCTCTTGTAGTGACCCACATAGCTGAAAGCACTGAGCTGTTAATTATTCTGCCCGCGGGGGTTGAATGTGATTATTTAATGAACGACAATATGGACAGCGAAAAAAACAAATGGAGATGTAAGATACATAAAACAATTCTACACAACGGTAATATTCACCGAACAAATGTTAGTGATTGGTTGAAACGAAAGTACCGAGCTAGCATGCCAATAAAGTCATAGTTCAACCTATCAATGATTGTGAAGCGAGCTGTCATACCATGTGAGTCAATCCATGCGTTCAGCCAACAGAAGCACAGTGAACGAAAATGTTAATGGAAAAAGTGCACCATATACCAACCTTCCCGTCCGTGAACAGAGTGGTCAGAACCGTAGTGGGTGACAAAAAGTCACGATTTCGGAGATTTTTTGCACTACTTTCCTTAAACCATAGCTTTTCCGGTTCGTTCGTGCCCCGTTGCCCGTCACAGTGACAACCATCTTCGGCTGCGCTCTCCGGCTCTACCCGTAGAGCGGAGCTCAGAGCTTGGACTGTCGAACTGATCCTGAACGGTGACTCCACTGTGTTTTCCATCATCAACCTAAAATGTAAACATTGTGTCCAATACACACACTAACTGTGCAGCTATTATGTTGCAGGTAGCTAGCTAGATATATAAAATATTTAAAATGTCGCGTATTAATGTAGCCAGCTAGCTAGCTAGCCATTTCGGTCAGCAACTAGCTATAAATTATTTAGTATTCCGAGCGCGGAACCTTACAGTGTCCTTGTTTTGTTTCCGTGATACTGATTTTGTCGTATCACAGCCACAGGAGGAAGTCGCTTACACCATCGACATCTCACTTCATAGACAGGGGAGTTCGGAATTCACCCCGCAGACGGCAACACTTGAGGTTGCGGAGGCTGCCGTATGTAATGGCACGTCGGACTATGTTCAAGGACATTGGCCTGACGCTGCGCGGACCAATCGCTTGGCTCTCCGCACATATCAAACCGCATGATTTGAATGTGCACATTGACTGCCATTGGCTGCTAGAGTAGAACCTCAAAGATACGCACGGAGAGGGAACTGCGGCTTTCGTATCTCCGAAAGTGATGTCAATTCGCAGGCTAAAGTTCTCCAATTTTGTATTGATGGAAGTTGCTCCTGAAATACTTCCAGTTGTGAAGTTTTGAAAAAAAAATTATATATATATATATTGATAGTTAGCTAGACAAATAGATAGATTTGCTGGACTCTAAACTGGTCATGCATGGAAGGTGTTTGACTATAAATCAGACATTGTTTTTACTTATGGGTCCAAGTAAAATATTGCCTTATTATTATTTCTTTTTTGGTCAAGCTGGCTGAAACCTCTCCATTGTTTACTTTTACACATACAGTAGTAAGCAGGCTGAATATTTCCTGTCGTGTAAAGATGTTTATTCCAGTTAGAGCAGACATTTTTTTCCTTTCAATGTTTATCTCATGCATCTGGACAGTTAAACCAGCATTCTTGGATACTTGTTTTCCTTATACTGTCTAGTCATTCATGGTGGTGTTTACACACATACGTGTTTAGCAGAAGCTCCATGATTTTGGATCAGGACAGTCCAAACAGAAAAAACGATTGGTTGTGTTGAATTTCTGTAGGTTTGTTCATTGAGATCCCTGTGTGCTGCATACACATTGTGAATTGCTACACAAAAGACATGTACACAGAACTAGTAGTCGCTTATAGAGGACATTGGTGTGTGTGCGTGTGTGTGTGTGTGTGTGTGTGTGTGTGTGTGTGTGTGTGAATATTTTACACATAATTTCTGCAATATACTTATTTAAAATAACATTATTGAGTTTATGTCAGCCAGCACAGGTGGTGTTAATGGTATTTTACTTGCTACTTATTTAGCTATGCACAATCACAGTTGACACTCCTTTATAGCACCATTTTGAGTTTTATTTGTGAATAGATTTGTATTAAATGTTAGACATTTTATCTCCTCACGATTGTCATTGCATGCTTTCAGGTGAGAGAGGACATCTTCAGTGACGCTACAACAATTTACATTTACTGGGAAAATCTTTTATTGAATTGTCTTACATTATAAGAGCATCTGCCAAGTGAATGTAATGTAAAGTAAGAGATTAAAGAAGACACATTCAAAGCGATCAATTCAGCTGTGCACTGCACAGAAAGCAGAATTCTGGACAGACATATTCAAGCCATTGCCTTAGAAACAAAAGAGTTTGAAGTGTAAATATTGAAATGTATTCTGGGACCCAAATCTGTTGCAATAGAGTAGATAGGGCAATTCAGTAAAAATAAAAAATAAAGTGCAGCCATAACTTTTCATTGCCATCATACAAAACGTAATTGGCCTATGCACAGCAAGGTCACAGGGCTTATAAATGATTACATTATCAAAAGAGAAGAGGTGAAAAATATTTTACTTTCAATTTTCGCTTGTGCCCATGCAGGAATAAAGTGTTAGAACATAACGTGCATTACAATTTTGAAGAAAAGAAGGGGAAAATGTGTTCACTAATGATCAGCAGTTTCACCCAAGTGGCCTCTATTTACCATGTATTTGTTAATATAAAAAATGATTTCTTTCTTCTTCATGAGGCTGGGCTTGGGATGGAGGATGAGGTTTGTGATTGGTGGACCTGGCTGTCACTCTGGGCTGACACGATTTTCCCGATGGCGTTTTTTTGTCTGGCGAACCGGGAGAAAACGTGTCATTCAAGAGCATTGCCATCCTTCTTCAAATGGCGAGTCACACATCCGATCGCACACAAACACATCTAATCACACACATACACACACACACACAAACACATCTAATCACACGCACACATACACACAATCACAAACGCAAACACATCTAATCACACACACACACACAAACACACACACATACACTCACACATACAAACAGGCAGACACACACACACTGTTAAGTTTAAGAGGAGAAGTGATCCCAATGGAACCTGTCTTTAAACCTCAAACAGCACTTCCTGCTGTTAATGAGAGACGGTAGGTGCTTGCCACCGCACTGTAGAAGGGAGGAACAGATAGAACCCAACAGGTTGCGCAGAAGGTAACAATGCCGGCCTGTAAATGTTTAAGGACAGTTTGTGAGGGCACAGTTCCCCAGTAAGAGTTGTTTTTGTACCTATCACTTGCTGCAAACAGTGGCCAGTGAAAGGAAATGAGGAGAGAGAGCTGGCACCACAGTGTGTGAGGAGGCACTTTGTCACACGGAGGAGGTTTGGATTTTTTATGCTGTTGTGGTGAAGTTCTATTTCATAACTTCCTTCCTGTTGGTGGGAGACAGCGGTATGGGGGAGTAGGCTTCAAAATTCATCATCCACCATCAATCCTGGATCCAATTGCACTGAATGGCTGGCTTTATCTTCAGTGGATTATGTCTGTTGCTGTGTGTGTTTAGTAATTTATTATGATGGACTTAGGTTGATAGAGCTTTTGTTTGTATGATATTTGATGTTTTTAAGACTTGCTATTGAACACTGTGTACCATTCAGGCCAAAGGGGCCATGTGTGCATTGTATTGTTTGTTCTACGAATAATAAACCATTCTGCTTCTACAATATTTGACCATAGTGAGACCACTGAAAGCCAGCTTCAAGTTTTTCAGGTCGATACTTGTATGTTCTCCACCCACTGTCTTTCATTCCTTCACTTTCGGTTTGCTCTTAATCAGACATCCATACTCACAGACCATGGACGTGCAGCACTCTCTCAAATCAAAACCTCACCACACACACACACATTTACACATCACACCTTTTCTTTTCAGTCTCCTGACTAAACTGTCCTAGAGTTTTGCTGTCATGTCTTCCCTGTGAAGAAGCTATTGCAGAAAGGGGGGAAACGGAATCCATACTCAGCTGCTGCTGTCAATCACAGCTGCATTATGGGTTCCGTTACCACCCTTCCTGCCTGCATCACAATGGCTATTACAGGTGTCCCACTATGACATCACATAACAGCTATTAAAGAGGTTCCATTGCTGTGTCCCACTATGACATTACAGAACAGCTACTACAGGGTTCCAAACCCGTCTTCCACTGTGACATCACAGAACAGCATTACCAGGGTTCCATTGCTGTTCCTCACTCGGATATCACAGAGTAAGATCTAATGCTTATTTTAATAGTTTCAGAAATATTTATTGGCTTTTTGCTTTTTTTTTCTCCAATAGCTTACAAGAGGAGACAATCTTCTTGGCTGAAAAAACAACCAACTGACAACAGGTTTTTCTTTATGTAATTAGAGGTGTACGTGCGTTGGCAACAAACATGATGCATTCGGAAAGTATGAGTTTGTGTTTACATATTATGCTTATCATGCTTTATCCCCATTTGGCCGTCCTGAAAAACCTGTTCTCACAATCAAGAGAATACATGGGTGAGTACAGCCAAGGGGCAGAAGAGAAAGAAGATGTGAATATGAAAGATGAATGGAAGAATGGAGAAGATTAACAAGCTTCTGTTGAACTGTGACAGACTGACAAATTTATAATATCACTCACACAAGGTTTAAAAAAACGTCTTCTGCCACAGCTGTGACAATAACGCAAAGTCACACTGAGAGGTTTGATTTCTCTAAAGTATCACATGACATTTATAGTGAAATAATTTGAATGCAAAAAAACAGAGGGAAAGAAAGAGTGCAACTGTAGGTAGGTTTAAATATTTTAGAGGCAGACAAAGAGAAGAATACTCTGACTGTGGGTTTAAAAGAAAGTTAAGCAAGGGAAAGCAGGGGAAAACAGGAAGGAGGTGGAATAAGAGGAGAAGTGAGCCGATAAAGACAAAAATTAGTAGTGGGGGACTCCCACAGGGTGAGAGAAAGAAGGAGACAAAGTTACTAGAACTGTGAAATAGTTTTACTGTACCTTCTAAAGCCCTTGTCCCAGTCTGACTCCTGCTCTCTCATTCCTCTGTGTGCGTCTGTGTGTGTATGCGAGAGTCTGGCTCTATTTAAGAGTCCTGACTTCCTCTTTACCATCAACAAGAATCATTTTCACTTTCTCTTCTTTACAGTAACCAGAGCACAGCATTCCTCCTCCCCGTCCTCTCCTCCTCTCTACCCCCACTCCCAGCTCTCCTCTCCCCCCTCCTTCTCTCTCCCCCCACCGCCACCCTTATCTTCTTCTTGTCATAATCAAATGTGCTCATGATCATGCTTTATCAGAAGTACCAAATCTAAAAAAAAAAAAATTCTCACATATAAATGCATATTGTATATTCATAAAATGCAGCTGTCTCCCCCTGCTGCCTGGTACAGGTACAACAACAAAAGTAAAATCAGTATTGGAGGTCAAAAAACATCATTATAATAATTGTATTAGAATAAATAAATATAGGTTTCCCATCTGTTTAAGCATAAGATATAATCACTTATTTGTGTTGTTCGTTTTATACAGCCTTCTTTGTTTTAAGGGTGCCAATAATTTTGGAGTTGACTGCATGTGCTTGAGAGTAACCGGTCCGGTCAGGATTGGACCAGGCAGGTGAACAATCACAGGTGTATGTTTCGGGAAACGGTGGGGTGGGGGGTGGGTTGTGGAGGTTGACTGGAAAGTCCGGTGATTCCAGATTTGCAGTCTGTTCCCTTGAGACCCCCCATTACTCACATCTCAAATTGCCATCACTCAATCCCAGTACCTCCGTCCTTCATGTCCGTTGCTTTATGAGTTCATTAATTCACTCCCTCACCAGCTGCTTCTGCCTTGCCAGTTGCCGGGCAGATTTCAATGGGCACTGGGTATTTTGCATGTCAGTTCAGTACATTAGTCAGAGTAGTTCTGCTCTTTATCTCTGTTCCCCTTTTCAAAAAAAAAAAAAAAAAAAAAAAAAAAAAAAACATTTACAGTTATCAAACCCTCACCTGAACACAACATGGATAAACCCCTGAGCGAAAAGTCTCATCGTTTCTAATGAGAGAGAAAACTGAGCGAGGACAGAATCATAACAGTAAAGGGCGGCTATTTTGTCTGGGGTATTGATAATGAATAAATCATAGCAGCAGCAAATCTTGCCATAGTGGGATAAAGCACTGCTTCCTCTTCTTCACTTCTGCTTTCAGCAAAACAGCAGGAAAACCACAGCAATTGTGATCATAATTTAAATATACAGGGTGTCCAGTTTTACTGGTGGAATAACAAGTATGTAAGAAAATCATTAAACACTATTTGCGCTTAAAATGGATGCCCTAAATGATGTTAAGTTGTCGAGTACCCCAACAATATAATTCCTGTTGTACACAAAATGTATGTTAACATATGCACACTACCAGGTGAAAGATTTAAACTGTGTTAAAAGTTTGTAAATCTCATATTTCATGTTCATGTCTTTGTGTGTCATCAAATTTACTAAGGAAATGCTTTGATTTGTGTGTGTGTTTTTTTTTTTTTTTGCAATTTGTATGTCACTTCCTTCCTTTTTTCATCCATTCAAAAAACTACCACAGAAGTAAAATGTTTGTTGATGGTAGATTTTATGCGGTTTACAAACAGTGGGGCCCTCTGCCCTGTCAGTGGTAGCTGCGATCATTCATCCTGTCAATTCCTTACTGGGTTTCCACTTTCCTTTGCTAAGCAAAGACCGCAAAATGTTGAGCCACTACATGATACAAATCTTGCAATCAGCCTCTACTTTGTCCATTACTACAGGGGCACGCAATGTAACAGCACAATATTGTATAAATTGTGTACTAATATTGTATAAAATGTACCATGTTTACTGGCTATGCTATTCTTGTTACAATGAATATTGCATTGACCGTACTGTAGCTATACTTTAGACTGCTGTTTAAATGATACACTTATTTTCAAAGATTTGTCCTGCATTTACGTTGACTGTACGTTGACTTGCACTCCTTGTACATTGCTTTGGATGAAAGTGTCTGCAAAATGAATAAATGTAAATGTAAATAAATGTCTTCTTTGTTCATCTTCACGCCTCCATATGCACTTGCTCATGGTGCAAAAGAGCATTCTCGCATATTCAGCTGGGCTGACATTTGTCAGGGTTTTACTTTCTCCACAGTGGTTGTTTCTCTGCACCCACAGCCGCTGAAACCTTCACGATATGATTCAACTTTCAGATTCAACCTATTTTTCACCATTTCTCATGTTTAATCACGGAAAGAATCTCAATATCCTCTATTTTTTGGGGGGTAAATTTCAGAATTATTTCTGTTCAGTTTCTATTTCATAGTAATATACAACTATTCAAAACCAAGGCCAATGCTACCATACATTAAAGTAATGAAAGTACTTCTTTTGCCATCGTCTATTTCTGAGTTTACACCTCAAGCACTTATTCTGGATCAAAAACCCTCCAAAATAAAATTATATGGTTTGGTTTCGAGCTGGGTAAACCGATATTAGGTCGACTGCCAAGGCCAGGAAACCAGCATGAGACAAAAAAAAAATTGTGAATATGTGAACAGTCAACTAAGTAATGGGAACGGAGTACACAGAGATTATCGCTCTGAAAAAAATTATTCTCATCACAACCTGCTCAAGCTTTTAGTGTACCCATATAATATTACATGTACTTTTGTCCTAATGAAGATCCAGAGCAGATCAAAACAAGAGAATAAAAGTTTTTTTTTTTTTTTTTTTTTAGGAACAATAATCAGTGTTTGGTCTCTATTCCTTTTTTTCCATGGTCAAAAAACCCCCAGAGAGCCCCAGTGCAACTTACGCTTGAGATTCAGCTTACTGTGAGGCGAAGGGTGAATCGCTGCAGCAGAGACTGACAAGAAGAGGTTCAGGAGAAGCTAGTGGGTCTCCTGGTTCTCACAGGACAGGACAGAACCCTCACTGGCTGAAGGCACCTGGAGCTGTGTTTGGGCAGCGCTGTACAGGGGGTGACTGATCTAAACCTAGTTATTGGCCTTATTTGTATGGGTCTACCAGCTCCTCGTCCAAATGGCAGTGAAACCCGCGGTGCGCCCGTATGTTCCTCCTTTTTCAAAATGCACGCCAGCTGTGGGAAACCCTCAGAAACGGGCACGCAGGAGGAACTGAGCAGCTGAATGGGAGAACCGCAGCGGTCTGAGACACGGTGACGCTGCTGTTGTCACAGCACACCATACCGCACTGTCTCCATGCAGAGTTTAAGGGCAGACTGTCTGAGTGCGAGAAAAGGTTCCTCTCAATCCGCTGCCAAAGACGACAAGGACACAGGAGCTCATGGAAAAAACATAGTTCTGCACTTTTATTTTAGTTCTCAAGGAAACCCTTGTTGTTTTTTTTTTTTTTTTTTTTTTTTTGACCATGGTAGGTAGGTATATGACAAACACACACACATGCACAAACATGCATGCACACGCACACACACATACACACGCAGACACACACACGAAAACAAACAAAGACATTCATGTTCTCCCCACCCTAGACAGTCAGAGAGGCCACACATGATTACTAGATTTCTCTCCCTGTTCTGAGAGGAACAGGCGTAGGAGAGGGTTCCTCTTAGGATCTTTATTCTTGGGGTCTTGCGGAGTTAAGGGAAGTCACTGAACAGTGTACAGTGGTTGGGCGGAGCATGTCTGTTTCAGGGGGTTGGGGGTGTAGTGTGTGTGTGTGTATTGGGGGAGGAGATTGTGATTGCCGCCTGGAGAAAGAAAGTGAGTCCATCTTCCCCATTCTCAAAACAGGCGCTTCTCATAGCTGGAAGACAGACAGACAGACAAACATGTTGTTATGACAGGCTCCACAGAAAGTGGCCTCCCCATGGGCTAGAAGCAAAGAAAAGCTGCAACAAACATATTGATTTTGCACATATGATCTTGCCAGATGACCCTCTTTCTAAACACTATTGACAACCCACTGGCAGGGGAAGCCCTTTATGGAAATGGAGACAAAATCTAAGCATACATTTGGGTCTGGTCTTGGATCTTAACTGTATCAACTGTCTACCCTGATTTATGTTTTGAAATATGTACAGGTCTACCCCTTAGCTGAAAGAAAACACTACGGCAAAACCAAAGCTTCACTGCCAACTGCACACATGATGACTGAGATGAAGCGGCTCTGAACTGGTAAAATGTCTCCAGACCTGCTGAAGTGCACACAGATTTGATTTCAGATCGCTGGATTAGACAAAATTACGTTGGTCACTTGGGACTATTAATGGTATCCATTTTTTTTTTGTAAACTACAATCAAGAAAGGTCAAAGGTTATACAGCAATTAAAACTACATTCAATACAAGGTGCTCTATGAGGACATTAGCCAAAAACTATTCATTTCCCAAGAATGGAACTGTGAGGACATTTGTGAGGCAACACCAGTATTCCCATACACTGTCCCACCTGCTTAATATAGACCACACAGCACCAGAGCTGTCATGCTTTCTAGAGATTTCTCTGTTGAGTTTCACAATAAGAACATGACATCCGTCACTGCTAGGCAGAGAATGTCAGAGTGAAGAGATTTCTGATTGGCTGAGCGTGTTGTCGGTTATGTTCTATATATAGCAAGCTTGTGCGCATCTCAAGTGACAAAAGTGACGTGGTGTTATCCAAAAATAGAGAAGACTTAATTCTGACATTTGCGAGAACTTTACTAAAAATCACTCTGGTACAACGTGCATTATTAGTTATTATAAATACTAATGCTTTTTAATTACATGTACATATTCAATGTATGCACTGCACATTTTAAAATACGGTCTAAGGTGCCAATAAATAAATTAAAAAAAAAATAATACTATTTGTAAAATATCAATTTTCTTCAGAATTGTATTTTTTTTTAATTAATTCACATGATTAATAAGCTGCGAAGTCAAACAGCTCTAATCTAATCAGCCGTAAAAAAGACAATTAAATATCTTTAACAATCTCCTTCCTGTGCAGGTTTACATCTGCGATAGAGACCGTTACCCATCTGTCATTGGATGATAATGGGAGAAACACAGCTAAAAAAGGTCATTTTCCTAAAAAGTAGGTGGTGCAGAGGGATGAGGAGGTGTACCTGTGCAGACTGTGTACCCCTCCCTCCATCTGGGCCGATGTTGTCCTTTTCTCAAACTTCAGATCTCCAGAGTACATCATGGCTCTGGGTAAGGGTGCAAGGGGGCAAAAATCACATTTAATGGACACAGCTGTGTGCAAATTCCTATATAGGTGCTCTATGTCTGCACCAGCATGATAAAGTTGTGTATGTTTGAGGTGACTTTCTGCACCTTCAAATGTAAAAACAGCTTTGTGCGCAACTAATCTGGGCATGTGTACAGTTCATGAGCTAGGGTTGCTATTGGTTTTTGAAATGTTGGGTCTGTCTATCCCTGAGAGTACAGAGGTGTGTCTGCGTTCGTGTGAGAAACAGCAACACTGTACGCACCTG
This sequence comes from Albula goreensis, assembly GCA_022829145.1. NCBI lineage: Eukaryota > Metazoa > Chordata > Actinopteri > Albuliformes > Albulidae > Albula > Albula goreensis. The sequence goes on from CM040752.1 coordinate 32,439,276, forward strand.
ACACTACTGTGCACATACCTGCGTGTACGGGTGCTGCACATACAGGTTTATGAGGTAATTACCTGAGCTGGGTGAGGCTCTTGGATCCGATATCCTGACAGGAATGCTGAACTCCGGCTATCAGGTAAGGGATGAACTTGTGAATGGAGCCTTTGTCCTGGACTGCGCCGGACACACCCTGCGCCACTTTGATCTTATCACACTCGCTGGGGAGAGGCGGGGCCAAACGGGTATGGCGAGGGGGGGGGAGGGGAGGCGGTGCCAAACGGGTACAGCGAGGGGGAGGGTGGAAAGAGAAAGGGAAGAGGACAGGGGGAGGGGGAGGAGAGAGGGTTGGAGAACCCGGATACAAATTTACATGAAGCTGACGCCATTTTGAAGGTTACAGTTGAAAATACAAATACATCGACTAGACAGGTGCTACATTTTCCCAACAGACAACTTCCAATAATTATTGTACAGTGCCACAACACAGAATTAATACATGCAAAGGTATGTAATGAAACCCCTCCGACGCCCACACTTAAGACCATGAAAATAAAAACACATGCGAGGAAAAGAACATTTAGCATTTCACCACCTCCTGCAAACCATGCACACAGGCCTGTGTGTACATCTGTGTTTATACAAGCATGTGTTCCATATACATGCATGTAAATGTGCGTGCATGTGTATGCATGCGTGGGTGTGTGTTAGCATGTTTGTGGTGCATGCGTGCATGTGTATGCATGCCAATGTGTGTGCATGTGTGGGGCTCAATACTAGCATGTTTGTTTGTGGTGCATGTGTGCATGTGCATGCATGCCAAATTGCGTGCATGTGTTTGGCTCAGTACCTGAAGTAGCGGGTCTGGGAGCCCAGGTTCTTGTCCATGGCATCCAGTGAGCCCATTCCGCGGTACTTCTTCAACCTGATCCCGTCCGAGAAGAAGTACTCACCTGGCGCTTCGCTTGTGGCGGCTAACAGAGAGCCCATCATTACTGTGACAGAGAAGATGACATCATTACACGTTTTTATTTCACTTTAAATGCTTCAGATAAATTATAATACTTATTCACAGGGGTGTGCTTACTGCACGACCGTCTGCCATGGCCTGAGTGACGACTTGAACACCTCTGGCCCCAAATTCTTGTGTGTGTGTGTCTATGTACACAAGTGCATGTATGCATATTTATATGTGTGCATGTGAGTGCCTGCATGTATTTGTATGCATGCATGTGAGTGTGTATTAGAGTGTGTGTGTGTTTATGTGCTCAAGTGCATGTATGTGTATTTTCTGTGTGTGCACGTGAGTGTGTATGAGTGTGTGTACCTGTTGAGGCTCCAAGAGCCAGTGCCTTGGCGATATGGCCGACAGTCTGGATGCCCCCGTCAGCGATGACCGGCACCCCGAATCGCCGGGCATACTCGGATACCTTATACACTGCCGTGGCCTGAGGACGTCCACACGCCAGCACTGAGAAAAGAGAGAGGGAGGGAGAGGGAGAGAGAGAGAAAACGTGTGACCCCCCAAGCATACGGTCGCACACTCACACACCACCGAACAGCTGCACACGCGCCACCTGCACCGTGTCTCCATGCACCGGCGCTGCAATGGGGCTGAAACACGGCCAGTTCCATTTCTTTACGCCGCACCAAAAAAAACCACTGAACGTGTTAAAGAAATGAAACCATGAATGAGCAGTCTGGGAGAGATTATGCTTGTTGATACTGGCTTGTGCCTGTCACTGGTGTTTTACTGGCCAACTCCCTCTGCTATTTTGTAATTGACTTATGAGAAATGTCGCCAATTAAAAAAAAAAAACACATTTATTCTTCATGTTCTCCACCTTGATGTCCCTCACATTACCGCTGACAAATTATAAGCAGAAAGAAAAAAAAAAGTCAAGTAGTATTGATTTACACCTGGGACAAACTGAGAGGCAGCTCAGGGAATTGCATGTTTCTCAACACCTGAGCTTTCTCAATACCAGGTGATTACAAAAGTGACTCATCTCACCTGGTTCCTCAGGTGTGAACTGGTTGCTGGTTTTCAGGTGAAAACCCAAAAACTCTCCAGAACCAAAGTAGGCTTGCCTTTCATAATAACTTCCACACAAGGTAACTTATATTATTAAAAGGCAGATTTTTGCCAATACATAATCCAGTTGACCTGATCATTTTCAAACATATCAATAAAATTTCATTAATTTGGTCCTGTGATGTGTACTTTCTCATTAATCATATAAAAGATGATCTTTTTCATAACCTCATAATGTTCTAGAATGTTAGTCGGTTATATTCAAATCGATAATGTGCGTGAATGTGACTTTCGACAGGCACAAGCCTTCACCATCACCCAGCTGTGCGCTTCCCTCACGACACCCATTAGAGCTTCAATAACTACTCATAGATTCTTCTAAAACTGAAAATTACACATGCAAATGAGCATGTGATTAAGAAAAGGACGGGCCAACATGGAGTCCCTACGCAGGAGAAGAACATGGCCGAACTGCCGAAAGGGAAATAAAAAAAAAAAAAAAAAAAAAAAACATAAGGAGGATGAAAATGAAGCAACAAAAGAGGAAAGACGAGAAAAAAAAGGTTTTCCTCTCTCATTTCTTCTTGCACTGCAGCCACCAAGAGACACCTCTTAGCTCAGGCAGCAAAAGTCGCCTCTCTAGATGCGTACCATTCCCACGGCAGAACAATTTCAGGTGTTCATAGCCACTGCTGAGAGTGGCATAAATGTCAGAAGTTCTCGTTGGCATCTACAATTTTGCCAATTGGTAGCCCGAACGGTTCCTCGTACAAAGTGATCTCAGAGGCAGGGAAACGAATATGACATGAACCATGAGTGAATGCTGAGTGCTGGACCTCCATGTCACACACTGAGGAAGGTAAAGGGCCCGCAGTAGTGTACGTTTTGTATGATAAATATGGAAAGCTCATTGCTGTGATTTCATTAATCTCTCTAAATAGGTAAAGGTATTAACTGCTCAACCTCAATATTCAAAAATAAGTCAATTTCCTTTCACATCCAAATAATTTTCACTATTTATATCTGTCATTATGGAGCACAAATGACCAAAGGAGGCTATTTCAGGGTATATTGTCCAGCATTGCTTTACATTTTTCAACATATATATATATATGTATGCGAATGGCCTGAATGGAGGACCACGCATGTATGCTAGTATGCTAAGTTTACGGATATATCAGAGTACACAGATAAACACATTCACCGGTGTGCTCTGAGTTTTAGAAGTGAGCAGACTGGCGCTGCGTCGGGCGCTAGTGAGGGCGTGGGATGTGACTGAGGGCCAAGAGGTGTCGCATGTTGCCATGGACATGGTTAGTAAGAAACAGGACAAGCATCCAAAACCTCAAAACCCCAGGCTAGCATCTACTTCTACGAAAAAAAATGCAGAGCTGTTAACCAATCAATGCAGCAGGCTGTGTAAAAAGGGAGGGGCGGGGACGTAGTGTGGAAGTGGAGCCAATGGGAGCACTGCGCAGTGGATCATGTGGGAGGGACTTACTGCTGTATCCCGTAACAGTAGAAGGGGTTTTGGGGCTGTGGAGCTTAATACCGGGAGGAACAGATAGGGGCGCTAGAGAGTCAGAGACAGAGACAGACAGACAATGAGAGAAGGAAGAGAAAAGAGGGGGAGAAAGAGAGAGACAGAACGAGGGAGAGGGTTGTGGAAAGTAAAGCAGCAGGAATGGGGGAAAAAGAGGAGAGAAGGAATGAAGAAGAAATAATGTTGGATAGAAAAGAAGGGAGAAAGAACGAAGGAAGAGAGAGAAATATTGTTTTAAGTTTTATCCTCCATAATGTGTCAACACAGAGAGTGGCCATCATTGTTTTTTTCCCCCCAATGAGGTGGTGGGAGGAGCCAATTTATTCTTCCTGTTTGCGCTTAATGAGCAATACCGTGATTGGTGGATCATTAGAATGAAGCCCTCCTGTGACTAGTGGAGAATAAGATGCTTGCCTCCATTCCATTGGCTGAGGCTTGAGGAGGAGCGCTCTCGATTGGTCGGACTCACCTTCCTGTGTGATGCAGATGGAGCCGCTGCCCATTCCAACACGGAGAGCGTCTGCTCCAGCATCTATGAGGTTTTTCGCCTGGGCGGCTGTGACCACTGGCAGAGAGAGAGGGAGGGACACACACACACACACACACACACACAGTGTTGAAACAGTAACTTAACGTTCAGCAGTCAGGAGAGACATGATAAAGCAGGGCTTCTCATCACAGAGTGCTACAGTAGTGCTGTGTCACTGTCTTCTCTTTCCAGTGGTATGATGAAAAAAAAAATCAGCCACGTCAAATGATTCAGCAACAAACAGCACAAAAGGACATAAAAACAAAAGTAAAAAAAAAAAAAAGACATTTTTGCATATTTGGGTAAATTTGTGGGTATTTATGTACAATTTACGCAATGGACTTAAACAATGTGTGCACTGTATCACAATTCCAGCTCCAGGTTTGGAGGACGTGATGCGCAAACCTGTACAAACATTCTAGGGGAGCCCTGTAAAGGACAGAGAAGGGTAGGAGAGCAGGGGGAGATGAGAGGCAAACGGGGGGGCTCACCATTGCCCCCGATAACCTGCAGCTGGGGGTATTTCTCCTTGATGTACTTGATCATGTTGATCTGGAAGATCGAGTTCCCCTGAGAAGAGTCCTGTGAAGAGAGGGAGAGGGAGAGGGAGAGGGAGAGAGAGAGGGAGAGAGAGAGAGAGAGAGAGAGAGAGAGAGAGAGTGTGTGGATGGATAGACCATTTCATTCATCCACTCAATCACGCTCTCTCTCTCCTCTCACTCACTCACACACACACACACACACACTTGCTCTCTCACACTCACACATATACTTCCTCTCTCTTTCTCTCACATACTTTCTCTCTCTCACACAGATGCACACAGACACACACACACTCTCTCCCTCTCTCACACACACACACACACACACACACACACACACACACACACACACAGACACACACACCTACCAGCACCACCACATCCACACCACTCTGCACCAGCAGGTCGAGGCGGTATCGGTCGTCGGTGTGCGTCCCGATGGCGGCGCCACACAGCAGCTGTTTACGGGAGTCCTTGGAGGCCAGCGGGAAGTCGCGATTCTTCTTCAGGTCCGTGCGCGCAATGATGGCCACTAAGGAGCCCTCCTCATTCACAATGGGCAGCTTACCTGCAGCAGAGGGTGGGAGGACAAGGGTACGGTCAGCCTGGGACCCACTGGGCGGGGTTCACAGCTCACTTTAACCAGCCTGCCCTCCCCATTTACCCAGAAACCACCAGACAAACATGATCTGTCAAAATGGCCAATACGGCCACACATTACCCACACCCTAACCCAAAATCTGTCACCTCCCTCCCAGAGTCATGACAGCGGAAAGCATACACTGATAACCACTCACCACAGGCTTGGAACGGTCCGAATTTCACTACTCACCCCTCACAAATTGAAACGCAGCATGTTTGGCAGATACTGCTGCCTTGGTAAAGCAGAACAGCTTTGTGACTTTTCATACGCCATTTATTTATTTGTTTTTTTTTATTTGTTTGGTGGTGATGGTGTGCGGCCAAGGGCGATTGGTACGTGGAATGCGGCCCACCAGGTGAGCTACCTGGCCCCATGAGTTATTTTTTACTTGCTGAGTTAGCATTACTGTCTGTGTGGTTTTTGCATGTTAAATTGTGGAGATGAGCGTTTTGAATGCTAAGGCAAAAGTAGTTGAAGCCAATTGACTGTTTGTAGCGTAAAGCCACAAAAACATGGCCCAGAGTAAAATTCTACAGTGCCTGCGAAAGGTAGAGATAATGCTCAGCTGACGCTTAGTCTACCGACACATCTCAGACTGTAGAGAAAAAAAAAACCAGAGACCTGCAGCAGTTTCAGTCCTCCTCAAAGAACATAAGAACATGCAATGGTGGAAACTGGCACTTCAGCACAACTATGTTGATCATTTACCCAAAATCTACAGAGTACCCAGTACTGCATCAGGTCTGGACTCTGCCTGCAATGCACAATCTGACAACCTGCTCCAAGCATGGTCAACTCTATGTGCGAAATAACATCTCCTAATGCCAGTACGGAATTTATGTTCAACTTTTTTTTCCCCCCATCTAAGCTCTCTTGTTCTGTCCACTAAATTCAAACTGAAAAAAAGTCTCTTGGAAGGCAATCTTGTTAAAACAGAGATGAACGAAGAAAAAAAAAAAAAAAAAACCTTTCTCAACTAGCCACCCCTTTAGTCACATACCTTTGACTGTTTTTTGACCCCAGAGGATTCAAAATGACCCCTGCCCTCCTGCTGTACGCCCCCCCCATCATACTCCCTCCCCCCTCACCTTTTTTGCTTCGCTGCAGGATTTCATTGGCCTCTTTCAAAGTCACTCCAGCTGGAGCTACCACCAGATCCTCCAGCTTAGTCATCACCTAAAGAGAGGACAGCAAGAGGGTGGAGGAGAGAGAGAATTATTCACCCAGTAACCAAAACCTCATCCCTGAAATACCCACGTGACACTTCCAAACTAATGGAAAAACAAGTGCTGCCAGAGGCTTAACTGACCACTGAAGACAGACATTTCTTATTTTATTAACTGGTTTATCATTCAAAGGCTTGTTTCAATATTTTTGTTGGGTGTTATTCAGAGATTGACTGTTATAATACATTGAGAGCAGAGTAACATCCACCTTTGTCTTTGTATAACCCTGTCTAATTTTTGAGGACAAAGCACAAAACTGCCTATGCTGCAAGTGTTTTGTGAGTTAGTATGTGGCATCCGACAGAAGAGGGACAAGGTTTACCTCGAGAAGATAAAGGCAAGATACCTGCCACAAGACAAATATGCTTTGTGATAAAGAAAGGAATCAGTGGCGAAAAACAGTCGGACTGCAATGTTAAGATTTAGGTAATTTGGGGAGGGAAGAACAGAACTTGCACTCAGATGTAGAAACCGTTCATTAATGCAAAATGCTTAGTGCGTTATCTAAACAGGTGACGTGGAGCCAGGTGAGGCAATGGCAAAATCCAACCATGGCTAAGAGGCCAACAGGACACAAATTAGCCAGAAAAAAACATGATGACACACATTCAAACTTTGTGTGTACTGTGTGGCGCTGGGAGAGGTGGAGGGAGGAGCAAGCTCCTCGGATCCTCCCATTCTACTGCTGTCAGTCTCCTGGTTCCATCCCACAGCCAGGTGAACTAAGCTAAGCTGGTTTTTGTTTTCACCTGAAATCTCAAAACAAGTTCTGTCCAACCAGCTATTGGTCTACAGTTTGTGGGGTGACTACGAAACCCAGCATATACTGCGGCCCAACAGGGTCAGGAGTTAGGACCACAGGCCTATAGGCACTCTGGCGGCGGCCATGTTTTTGCCTACCTCACTGAGCGGCAGGTCGTGCTCCTCCTCTTTCAGGAAGTCGATGTCGCGGGAGGAGATGATGCCCACCAGGCGGCCGCCCATGTTTCCGCTGTCAGTGATGGGGATGCCGCAGAAACCGTGTCTGGCCTTGGCCTGGAAGACGTCCCGCACGCGCTCATTTGGGCTCATCACCACGGGGTCGGTGATGAAGCCCTGCTCGTGCCGCTGGGGGCGGAAGGGGGAGGGCAGAGGAGGGGTGGGGATACAGGGAAACAGAGTTGGGTTTGGGGGGGTTGTACCTATTAAGCTCTGTTCTCCTAAAGGGAAATGCATTTGAAGCTAGGACAAAAGACTGCGAAAAAGAGAGAGAAAGAATATGTGCAAGAGAACGCAAAAGAAGGCGAAGAAGGCTATGAAAAAGGGATGAGAGAGAAAACACATGAGCAAGCAGGTGTTACAACTTGCAGAGGTGCTATCCGCTAAACACACAATGAGATGGGACTAAGGGAAACACGGCAGCAGCCATTTAGGGGAAGAGAATGAGAATGAGAATGAGAGAGAGGGGTTAGTATGGTGTGCGCATATCAGATTGGGGGAAGGGGGGGTGGAGACTGGAATCTGGGACAGAGGAAGACTGGTGATTTGGAGAGAGGAAAGGAAGACGGTGGACTGAGACAGACAGGCACAGGGATTACCTTTACTTTGCGGACTTCGTTGGCCTGAAATTCTGGGGTGCAGTTATGGTGTATGAACCCAATACCTCCCGTGAGCTAGAGAGGGGGAAAAAACAGAACAAGAACATTAAAAATGTACGTGTGTGTGTGTGTGTGTGTGTGTGTGTGAGTGTGAGTGAGTGAGTGTGTGTGTGTGAGTGTGTGTGTGAGTGAGTGAGTGTGTGTGTGTGTGAGTGAGTGTGTGTGTGTGTGTGTGTGTGTGTGTGTGTGTGTTTCCTGCTAAATCTATGTATCATAGTCCTATATTCCTCACCGCCATGGCAATCGCCATTCCTGACTCGGTAACGGTATCCATTGGCGATGACACCAGCGGTGTCTTCATGGTGATCTGTTTGGTAAGTGCAGACGTCAGGTCCTACAGATAGACAAAAAAAACAAAAACATGGTCAGATCAAAAGCTGAGGACTTTGGCCTTCGACAGCACCACAGAACACAGTCAAACTGTGTATAATTTTACATGCCTGCACTCTCAATTTCAGTACATACATTTCAACACATGACGGATTGTAAAAATGGAAGTACCTGATTGCAAAATTACAAGTGTGTGAGCCCTGTCCAACTCAATAACAAACAGGCTCCCTTAGTGGTCACATGTCAAGGGTCAGAGTTCACTGCCCGCTGCTCTGCCGTCATGAAAAACGACCTGGCGACTCCATGACAGGCCGATAAACAATGTGTGTGATGAACGAGGGAATATGTGCAATAAACCGGGCTCATACTCACCACCTGGTCTGCCGTGAAGTCAATGTACCCAGGGAGAATGAGGAAATCACTGAACATGAAGGGACAGAGGTCAGCAGGTACAGAACCAGAAATATATGCATACACAGTATCTTGTATACTCATATAAGTAGATCCAAAAATAGCACTTGGAAACTGACAGATAAAATTACAAGATGAATCTACCCAACACTTCACCCAAATGAAAGGGTAAATTAACCCTTTCATTAGCCTACAGCAATTTAAAAGTTCAGAGCCCTTGGTATGTTCACAGTGGCGCGCAGAGTGATTACGCGTCTGTGTTCAAATGTGGTATGCTTGAGTACTGCCTTATTTAACCGGCCTGGCGATGCACTTCCAAGCAACTCGCGCTCTGCGTGCATATGAAAGCGTGCATGGCATGCACATGCACATGCATGTGTAAGTGAGCGCACTGGCGCGTGCACTTGCGGCAGTAACCGACTTGCATTCCAGGGCAGCCCGGGGGAGTTGATCAGAATTAGCCATCGCCTGGCTTTGTGATTTATTTTTATCATGCAAAGTCTCCAGCGATATCACTCTTAGAACGGTATGCCCAGCTCGAAGAGGAGGTACTATCTGGCTGACCAGATACCGTTACATGATAGTGAACACGCACTTCATATTGTCCGTTTCTTCCGTGATATCGCGGCAAGTGTAGATGGAGGGCCGGGTTGTTGGTCGGGTTTCAAATATGTAAACTTTTCTGCTCACGCCATGCATGTCTGAACGCATTTTTCTAGCTACATATGTAACAGTTACAGCAAGTGTCAATGCAGTAAGGCCACGCTGACCTTAATACAAACAAAGTGATCCTGGCCGGAAAATAGTTAACTGATCAACTTACTTGTAAGTCAGGCCATCTCCGCAATTGAATAGTTGTTGCCCTGTCAGTCCGTCTTCGGGCACGTAGCCTGTTTGCCCACTGATTAGGTAGTCAGCCATGACAGACGGTCTCTGTCACTCTTCGAAATAACTCACTAACTGCCCTCGATTCTCTCAAGCTGGTCTGCGACCCTGCCAGATACCCAGAACTTTCTTCCCTGGCCGCACTCGTTCAGCTACTACAAGAACCTGTCACTGCGTTTCGCGCGCCTGTATCGCTGTTTCGGCTGCCCTCCCCGTACGTGAGCCAAAGGGACAGCACTGTCAAAATGTGGGGCGACACGTCCCAAATTTTCTGGCGTTTAAGAGGATGTCTGTTCAGCAATATTAGTTAGGTTTCTTATCTCTGCGACATCCGTCCTTGTCCTTATTATTACTGCCAACACGTGTTTCGTGAAGACCACCTTTTCCGCAGGAGCCTTAGCCTGCGTCATTTCCTCTCAAACATTCCTTGTGCAAACTGACATTATTTCGTTATTTGGCCGCAAGGGGGCAGGCAGACATGTCATTTCGGCGCTCCAAAGTGCAATATGAACCAGTGAGTCAGTCATGAAAGCCTTAGCTCAGTTAGAGAACATCTCTGGCACAGTCCAGTGCCTATATTAGGACCGCTTCGGAGATCGCGGTGTGGGCTCTGCTCCTGCTCTCCAAAGCCACAAATTCACTTCATGTGCTTATTCCGTAGCTTTTCAGTTCAATCCAAACGGATAAAGAAAAAATTAATCCTCATCCAGAATGCTTATGCGCAAAAGTTTTTTTTAGAGCTGAACACCAGTACAATGAAAACAAAAATTATACTTTAAAAAGTATTTGTATTTTAAACATTTATGTTACCAAGCCAGGATATTAGTTCTGTCACATGTGTTTTGTAAGTTTTAATTTGCCCATATTAACCTGTGTTTTTTTAAGGCTATTCAAGATAAGAGTTGCAATTTAATATTGGCAACAGGCGAGTCCGCAATGTCTTCAGAACCTGGAACACCATTCGCTAAACCTGGCGTGTTTGTGTATTAACCCGATAAAGTTCACAGATCACACACGAACTACAGATTTAAGAGCTAGGCATACATCATACACGAAAATCTGACGTATCTTTCTCGAAGTAGTCATCTAACCCATGTAGATCATGTGACCCAAACGTCGAAGAAAGCAATCACTCAAAGAGGAAGTAGATCCTCATCTTCAGCAGTTAAGGTCATTTCGAATCTTTCCTGTGTGTAAAATACCGAATGAAATGGATGTACTTTAACAAAAAAAAATCAATTAAAACCTTCTGTGAAATTTATTGTAAAGCAATTTAATTTCTGATTGAAATGTATGCGAAGGGTCAAACTCCAAAATAACAAATATCTGTATCCCCCAAGTTGGCTGAAATTTAGACAGTATTCTGTGCATTGAATCTCTACAACACCTTCCTTACCAGTAATCTTAAAATCCTTGAGTTAGGCCAGCAGACTAGCACTAGCTTGGCAACAGTGTTTAATGACAACTTAGTAGCCGCAAAACTTAAAAATCCTGCTCTCAATAATTAAATTGCTCATATTGAATAATGGTAGAAATCAAAATAATCACTTTTACTACACTATATGGCCATGACTTAGGATAAAGATCCATAACTTGATGTGATTATTTGTCACACTAGGCCACTTCAAACAACACCGAACGCCCATAGAGGCACAGACTTAGAACAGGCAGCAAAAACAAAAAAAAAAAAAAAAAAACAAAGCCTGGCAAACAGAATATGATGAAAAAAAATCCTTAAATTGGCAACTCTGTTTACACACTTTGCGTGACCCCAAAAACAAGAGATTCTGCACAAAGAGGGGTAGTTGAGACGACAGAGCTGCAAGCGCAGTGCGCGTTTGCCAACGACAGGCAGAAAGCCCGGTAGACCAATGCGGTTAGTTGATCCAATCAGAAATGCAGCGCAGTGTTATACGGTTTAGGTTCTGTTTCGAAGGTTCTGTGTGGTTATGCATTAAAAAGCAACACTGGAGGTGCACATTAAAGCCAGTCTGAATATCAGAGACGAGACACACAAGACACAGAGACAGAGAATGCACAACAGACCAAGTGCTCGTTTAAAAACGTTCTCTCAGTAACTCTATTTCTGTATTAATGTACAACCGTTGAAAATTACATTTTTTTTTTTTTTTTTCCTTTTTTTCTCCATTTTTTTTTTAAATGATCCTAATCTATTAACAGCCATTTCTCAAAAAAAGAATGAACAATGTGCAGAAAAAAAAAAAAAAAAAAATGAAAGGACAGAAAAGTGGAGCGGAGATTAGATGAGGAAGGTTAGAATTTGCCTGGTTCTCCTGTCAGTCAGTATGCATCAGTCTGTGTGTCCAATTCCTTTCTGTGGAGTCTGTGGGTGCATGTGTGTGTGTGTGTGTGTGTACATATGTGTATGTGTGCATGTGCATCTACATGTTTGTGAGTCTGTGGCGTTTTGTCAGAGGATAACCTGGGGGGGTGTTTGGGTGTTTGGGGGGGCTAAGGCGCTCATGCCATTCGGAGAAACTGGCCTCCACACTCCAGCAGAGCGAGAGGAAAGAGGGAGAAAGAAGAAGGGATGCAGTAAAGAAGAGAGATGGATGAAAGAGTGAAGAAGCTTTTTTTGGGGTTTGGGGGGCGCATCGGAACTCAGGTGTCGTGGAAGTCTTTGAGCAGGGTGCGTCTTCTCTGCTCAGCGATGTGCATCTGGTTCTCCAAGTCCTGAGAAAGACACAGAAACAGAGACGGAGAGATGCTGTTAGCACGAATGCTAATCCCTTACACTTCCAACCTTTAATTATTTCCCTTTACAAAACCAATGCAGAAGTGACTTCCAGCTCGATGCTGCCTTGCCATCATAACATGCAATATTTCACAAGCTTATTGGCCAATAGTTATGAAATTAAATTATGTTTCATGAACCTTGTCACGGTGGGGCTACGCTCAGCTGTCGATCACTGACTTGACTGGGCCAATCAAAAATGTTTTTCTCACTACTACCAATGTCATGATTGGTCCAAATCACTGAACTTCTAATCCTATATGGTAGCTGCTCCCATTTTTGGCTCATGAAACCTCAATACCCCACCATAAACGAGTTTAATGAGTTTACATGAGTCTGTACAATCCTCAAATTCTCAGTCAGGTGGGGTCACTTTTTTTCCCCCCACACCTGCCTAGCCCTAAACCAGCTGTGTGCTGGGAGATAAAGATGGTGTAGTGTACCCAAGACCACACAACAGTGTGGCCCACTGTCAGAGACTGAGAGACAAAATGCAGACCCCACCAGTTCTACACCAGTATCAAAATCAGACATGTACCCCCATGGGGGGCTGAATTAACCAGTTTTGAGGGAAGGGCGTGACCTCCACATATATTAAATGGCTTATCTTGAAAATAATAATGTGACAGAGGGTCATGTAACAATCTGTAGCCCCTGGAACATTTTTTTTTAATGTTGCACAAGTTCTTTTTCATGCAGTGACTCAGCACTTCTCCCATAATCCCGCTCACCCCTCTGTCATTGGCGCTCAGTTCCCCTTCTCCAACTCCCCTCTCGTAGCTGTCCGCTCTCTCCACCTTCCAGGACAGGTTCTCGATCTCTGCCTCGAGCTGGGCCTGCTGGTACTCAAACTGTGGGGGGGTGGGGGGGTCATTATGGTGTATTCACCAAACAAACATATAACAATTTTGTATAACAGGTAAAAGCGATACAGTGAACACACATGCTGCTTTTGTGTCATCACTCATACTATTTCCGCTGTGTCATCTGAATGCCAATCATAGAGAATTATCTGCCACAAAGATGCTTAGAGTGTCTGAGTCTGGATGAGAGGCCTAATCACATACAACAGCATCTAATGATGGATACTCCTCTTTTTGCGGATTAGTTTGCTCACAGCCCTTAAAGACAACACTTTTGCAAAGTACAAACAAACATCTTACCAGTTTCTTGCGGGGTCCTGACTCCATATAGTAGGCGTAAGGATAGGTGTACTGAAGTGTGTAGCGACACTGTGGGGGGAGGGGGAGGGAGGGTTTTATTATGGCATATTCATCAAACAAACATGTAACAATTTTGCATCTGTGTGTGTGTGTGTGTGTGTGTGTGTGTGTAAGGACTCAGAGTTTTAAGAGCATGCATGTGCTTGGGATTATGTTTGTTGTGTCTGTGTCTTACGTCAATCTGTCAGATAATATTCAGCTGTGCTCCATCACAGTGTATTCATGATATCAATACAGTACAGGTGTGCAAAGCTGTGTGTGTGTGTGTGTGTGTGTGTGTGTGTGTGTGTGTGTGTGTGTGTGTGTGTGTGAGTTTGTGTGTGGCCGTGTTGTGTCTGTGTCTTGTATTAAATTTATCAGATGAGCTTTTCCAGGATATGTTCTTTCGAAGTATGTAAGTGCACACAATAGGATTACAAGGGTAATTATAGAATCAGCGATCTTGTTGATAGGATAATATACTGGACTGACAGAGTCAACTGTCCTGTCAATCAAAGTCCTGCAGCCTATCAGGTAAGCATGTCTGTGAAATTACACCGTGTCCTTTGGCTTCCACATATGCGATTTGGAGATGTGAAGAAAAGTAATGTGCTGGAGTATTGTAGTGTATGCTCTGTGTGTGAGTGGTATGAGACCGCTCACGTGTCTACATAGTGGGAGAGTGTGTGTGTGATGATACTCATGTACACAGTGGGTGTGTGTGTGTGTGTGTGTGTGTGTGTGAGAGAGAGAGAGAGAGAGAGAGAGAGCACACATAATGTACACAGTGGGAGTGTGTGTGTGCAATGATACTCATGTACACAGTGGGAGTGGGAGTGTGTGTGTGTGTGTGAGAGAGAGAGAGAGAGAGAGAGAACACATATGTACACAGTGGGAATCTGTGTGTGTGTGTGTGTGTGTGTGCTGTGAGATAGCACATCCTGTGTGTGTGTGTGCTGTGAGATAGCACATCCTGTGTGTGTGTGTGTGTGTGTGTGTGTGTGCATAGTGTAAGAGCGAGGCGAGAGGCTGTCCCCAGTGGAGTACCTTGGCCAGCAGCTTGGCAGCGTTCTGCATGTACTGCCAGTCTATCCAGGTTCCCAGGTTGTTCATCACTCTTTCCTGGATCTTCTCCTGGATCCTCTGGTAGGTCTGGGCCTCCAGCTGCAGGCTCTTGTTGTGGTTCTCCCACTGTGGACAGAGACATGGACACAAAGAGTCACTGCAAAGCACACATACTGCATCATAACTACAGCCATACGATATACAGACAGTGTTATTGTGGGTCTCCCACTACGGACAGACACACGGACACAGAGAGTCACTGCAAAGTACACTTAATGCAACGTAACTACAGCTGTACGATGTAAGGACAGTGAGCAATGATGATTTGCTGAACATTGCAATGATGATAAGGCTTGTGATAAAGTGTACACAGTTCTGTTTTTCTGCTGCTGTCAGTATATCACTAAAATAGATCCAAACAACAAATACCCCACTGAATTAAAATGTGAATAAATTATTTCCAACATCCTTTCATTGAACAAAGTGAACATAAGGCATCACTTTAAATACAAACAATAAATATGTTTTTAAAGTGATGTTTTTCTACCCTCTCCAATCTCCAATTTTTCATACTAGTTCTCATCCATTCTCCTCCGACCCCATTTCCTATGCTTCTCTTAAAACTTCTCCTCTACTATAATTCGTGGGTCAAGACTGGAAGGGAATGAGATACTTCAGACATTTATTTGTGTTGACACTTCCCTCCTCATCCTCCGACAGTGGAAGGAGCCATTCTTCTGAATTTGTGAGTATGTGGATGGGTGTGTGAATGCGTGCGACTGTGTTAAGTGTTTCCTCTCTCACCCTCTCGAAGTAGAAGAGGTATTTCTTAAGCGCTTCTCTGGCCTGGGCCTGCTGGCTCTGGTTAACGATGTCAGGGTTCTCCTTGTAGCGGCTGCACTCGTAGTACTCACTGCCATGGGTCTTCCAATCCCCAAGGCACATCCAACAGAAATCTGCACGCACATGAACACACACACACACACACACATACACACACACACACACACACACACACGCACGCACGCACACACACACACGCACACATGCACGCGTGCACACACGCAGGCACACACGCACGCACGCGCACACACACACACACACACACACACACACACACACACACACACATTAAATCAGTTCACATCAGAGAGAGGATGCCAATGCTTAAACTGAAACTAGGCCAAGCTGTACTGAAATGATCTCCAGTCAGCAAGGTTTTTCAAGAATATAAAAATGCCCAATAAAATGTACAAAGTTAGCTGGATTTTTTTAAGGACATCAAAAGTGTCTGCTCACCATGCTTGCACTTGGAGCATTGCTGAAAAGAGAGAGAAAAAAAAAAAAGGCAAGTCAGTACATCACTACTAAACCTTGCACCTGCATGAAACATCTGTCTGCGGGGCTATCAGGAGAGCTCACTGCTTCCAGAACATCAGCTTTTATCATGAGGTCATTCCACTATCAGTATTCTAATCACGCAGCGGAACTGGCAGAGAGGAAGGGGAAAAAAATAATCTAGGGATCAAGGCGAAGAGCGCAATGACGTCTGGATGCAGGCGGGGCGCTGTGAACCCCGGCCTCCCGAGATCAAGGGCCGACTGTGACAGACTGGTCCAGACCGTGACATCACTCACAGGCCTAAAACAGCAGGCTGAGGACTCCCCAGGGAGAAAGCAACAATGTGGGGCCTAGTCAGCCCACCAGCCTCCTGCATACCGATGGTACAGAGGCAAAGTGCTCCTGGCGCACAGCACACACACAGACACACACAACGGTCTCCGTTATCCTCCGTTTTATCCTTCCTTGAGTGACACCCAGCATGACTTTCAGCGGGTTAAGTCTTTGCGTCCGTTCAGCTCTCTGATTTAAGGTCATACAGAGTTCATGCAATAACCTTTCACATACATTTATGAGTAATACATTAAAGAAAATGGTGACGGAAATGTTCGGTCTACAACCAAAATATGCATGCTTTTTGTCAAAAGAAGATTAAAAAAAATTAAATTATGCTTTCAGTACCACAAATGTGCATGAGGTAGGTAAAAGCAGTGGTCATAATTAAACTAGAAACTATTTGTTTGTTGTTTGCATCATGACTGAATAAGTTCCAGGAACAGGAAGACAACAGGCAAAATAAATCTAAGAAGTGCCAGACGCAATGTTTTGTATTGAACATTAGCAATAAAATGTTAAAGCAAGACCATTTTATTTTTCCATTTTAGAGAGAGCAGACTCCATAATACAGTCAGCTTTGTAAGGAACCATCACTGAGAGGTAAATGTGAGTCTGGGGATTTTGCCAAGAAGCAGGAAGTGTCTCTCAGTCATTTAACACTTAAGCCACACAGTGCTTTGGTTAGAGGGAAAACTTTAAGTGTCGGTCAGTACATTAAATCAAACATAGTATTGTAGTAAAAGCACAGAGATCAGATCTCAAACAAAAAAAAAAAAAAAAAAAAAAAAGAGAGAAGTAGGACTAATATAAATGAGATACTTCTTCAAAACTGAACTTACAAATTCCATGGATATCTTGGCAGAATTTTAAGTGGAGATAGAGACAGGGAAGCACTTTGCCTCTGTACCATTGGTATGCAGGAGGCTGGTGGACAGGGAATTTTCAACTCTAATAAGACTGATTCAATTAAGATCATGGGCCAATCACAAGCCAGGACCACAGACCGAGTCATTCCACATTCTTTGGAACCCTTCCGGTCAGCTCTCTCTTTAGCATACAACACTGATCTTTTTAATCTCTTCTCTGGAAGTGAAAAGGAAATCCAGCCGAGAAAGCTGTTTGCATGAGGAGGAAAGAGCCTCTGCAGTGAATGCATCCGGCTCTTCCCAGAAAAGGGCCGGACTCTGGGCTGGAGACCAGCGGAACGTCTGCATAAGCAGCAATGCAGTTCACTCACCATGTGGTTGCAGCCTCCATTTTTCTCAATGCAGATATTGCACTTAGGACACTGAAAACAAAGAAGAAGAAGAAAAAAGGCATTACTGTGCACTGTGCATACATGTGCAGGTTACAGATTCTCTTTAAGCCTCTTCTCTCACATCTTTAGTGTGCGCGCTGATGTAGTTTGCTGTCTCAGAGTCATCAGCACATTTGGTCAGCCATTTCCGTATGGTTCCGCAGTCTGTAGGAGCGTGGTACATCTGCCGACACTTGAAACTGAGTGGGGTGGGGGGTGGGGGACAAAGACAGGAGGTCCGGGTTAATTGCAAAGGAACTCATAAGCAGCTGGTTACAGATCAGTGGTATGATGTCAGATGTGGTATGGGCCTGAGGGTGGAATGTAAATGAACAGGCAAAGCTGTGCATTCTTCTCTGAGCTCAGCAGGTGAGGGTACAGGCTAATTATGAAGTCACGGTCTTCAATCAAGACTTAAGACTCTTACCCTCTGGATTCCTGCCCCCCTAGTGTGTAATTTGTACATTTAATGTAAGTGATGGTTATAAGCATGTATGCAGAAGTGTGTGTATGTGTGTATATTTTTATGTATATTTACGTTTGTGCTTGTAAATACCCAGGTATAAGTGTATGTTTCTATATATTTTGTATGAGTATGTGTGTGTATGTACAGTAAATGCATGCATGCATGCATGCATATATGTATGTAGGTGTGTATGTATATATGCATGCATGTGTATGTGTGCGTATGTACAGTAAATGTATGTATGCATGCATGCATGCATGCATGTATGAGTATGAATGAATGAATGTATGTTGATGTGTATATATGCATGCATGTGTATGTGTGCATTTTAAGCTCCTCACCAGAAGACCTCGCTGCAGCGGCTGCACTGCACTCTGCGTGCCCGGGGCTCCTGCACCTGAATGACGATGGGACAGTCCGCCCCCGGACAGAGCTGCAGCTGGAAGTGACTCTGAGGAGAGGGAGAGAGAGCAGACGGCACGGTCAGCCGCGGCCACCTCCGGACCCCCACAGAGAAACAATCAACAGCTGGTGTTTACACAACAATGCAAATTACTGACCACCTATGCTTATGCGTATATTAATACAATTAGCAACGAACACAGATTTTAAACAGGTTTTGGGTGACCCTCTGCCTCAATTTATGAACAAAAGAAAAACTGATTCAAAGAGAGTCGGTTTAAAATGAAAACAATGCTTAACATTTAAGTTTCACTGTAACACTTAATAAAGTGATAAAAAAACTATTTAGGCAGCTAACCAGAACAAGACCCAGCCCTGACAATTGTGTGCATGTTGCCAGGAGCAGTGTTAGAATGTTACATCACCACTAGATGGCAGCATCACCCTCTGAATCATCACTTAACATTTTCTAGTTAAGACACCGATAAGCCAAAACCTGAAAAACACAGCTTCAGAAGGTAAATTAATATAAAAAAAAAAAAACTAACTGCCATCAATCTGATTACTCCATAACTAGCAAACACATGCAAATATTCAAAAGATAAAACTGTCACAGAGTCACGCAAAAGGATGTAATCTATACACCACAGAGGGTAAAGCTTGATCAGACACAGGGCATTAAGCTTGACCTTAAACATTAGAGGAGGCACAAACAGACCTCCACGTAGTCTCTGAAGAGGTAGCGTCTGTATTTCTCCTTCAGCTCCTCGCCAGGGAGCAGCGGGAGCACAAAGTCCTCTGGCATTTGAAGGGAACAGTCCTGAGCCATACACGAAATGCCTGCACAAAAACACACACACATGACTGCATCACACAACAGACTGCGGCACAGACGCACCCAGCTGTGCAGGATGTACATCACACTTACAATGTTGTGAAAAAGAGTTTGCCCCTTCTAATTTTCTACCTTTCTCCCGCATAGATTTGGTCAGACTTTTTGTGGATTTTAGGAGTGACTCGAAGGGAAATAGCACCAAAGTTTGGCTTGCAAGGTGATCAGCCTGCAACCTTTATGTGTGAAAAGTTCAGCCCTTTTCCTTTTAATTCAGCCTAATTAAAAGGGATAATTATAGTCAACTGTTTGAAATCTTTGGTAAAACAAATCGGCCAGTCTTAAGCCAGCCCTACCCAAAATAAATCTAACTAACTCAGGAGTAGCCATTAGGCAAAAATCTTCTCAACAGCAAGATTGGGTAGTCACAAATAAAACAAAAATAACGTCCAGGGATCTGCAGGCCTCTCGGCTTCGCTGCGGTCACTGCTAATGACTCCACCATTGGAGAGACCCAGGGCAAAAACGGGATTTGTGGCAGGGCAGCAGGGTGGAAAAGCACTGAACAACAAAAAGAACATGAATGCTCATTCTAAGTTTGCCTAAAAGAACCTGGACCGTCCTCAGGAGTTCTGGAATGTTAGCAGGTCATAGTATGTTTGATCCTCGAGAGTTCTGGAACAATGCTATAAGGGCAGACGAGTCAAAAGTGGACCTTTTGGGGGGACATGGGTCCTGCTATGTCTGGAAAAACCAAACACTGCATTCCACAGTGAGAAAGTCATAAATACGGTCAAGCATGGTGGTGGCAGGCTCATGGTTTGGGGAACACTTTGCTGCTTCCTGACCTGCA
Source organism: Albula goreensis (assembly GCA_022829145.1). NCBI lineage: Eukaryota > Metazoa > Chordata > Actinopteri > Albuliformes > Albulidae > Albula > Albula goreensis. Next base: position 32,459,591 of record CM040752.1, read on the forward strand.
CAGCTTACAGTTACTGGAGGAAGCAGATCACAAAATTCTGTACAGCTTGCCATGATTCAAGCAGCCATGAATTCTGCTCTATATCAGAGAAATCTACAGGACAACGTGAAGCCATCAGTGAAGCCATTACTTATCCAAAATATACAAGCAAGTCCATCAGAATGGTTGAAAAACAAAAAAAATATAAATTCTGGATTTTTATCTATTCCACAGCAACGTCCGTACCTAAACGCAACTACGATTGTTGTGGCAAGACATGAAATAAACATTTCATGCTAGAAAACACACTAAATGTCAGCATGTTGTCGCACTTCGGCATGCAGGTGTGGGCCAATATTCCTCCACAGCACTGCGAGGCCGATCAATAACTACAGAAAGTGCTTGCCTGCAGTCACTGCTGTTAAAAGTGGAGAAACCAGTTATTGAGTCAAAAGGGGGCAACTACATCTATACACAAGGGCACTGGGTGCTACATCGCTTATTTTACTTGTTGTTAACTAGATTTCCATTTCATTTAATAATATATAATATTATATATAACCTAATATACAATATTAGGTTCCGGTTGAGGAACTGAGAAGATTCACTGTGAAAAACACATGGAATAATGCAGAAACTACGTTCTCACAGTATTGTATATTATGATTCTGGAGGTGTCAGAAATCAACATTTTCAGCTCAAAGATGATTGGTTGTGTTCATTACAATTTACTGAAACAATGTACAGCAAGACACATGGTCCCTTTAAATTTCAAACATGAACATACAATGTAGTATGAATTTACAGTTTTTCATCAAATAGGATAACCATGGTGTTAAATATAGATTACATTTTACCTATTATATGCATTCATTACATTTTCATATGAATGGAATACCAGCAGTCACAAAAAAACAAGAAAATACCAAATACAAGACTGAGAGAGCTACAATATTTTAATACAAGAGGCCATGTAAAATTGCCTGAATAACCGGTTGTTCAATGTGGGAATTCAGCCATGGAAAACATAAGCACTGGAGATGTCTCTGCTGAAAAATTTCTGTAATTTTTTTGACATCCAATTTCTTTCATTTCTTTAAAATTTGGGTCTAAAAATGCATTTACAGACTGCAGAAGCAGCTTTCTCACACACAAAAGACTTCACTAACTGCCCCTGAGGCTAATTAGCCTTATTCATCTCGAAGACTGATGGAACTGCACACATGACTGACAGAGACTTGAGATTTGCATCTATACACAACTTGCACACATTTTGTATTTTTGTAATTTAGGCCAGACAGATGTGCATTTGAATAAAATATTATGATGCTGTTTGGTCTTTCATTAATTCTGAATTTATTTATATCTTTGACCTTTGTGTGAGGCAAGGCTTGGGATGAAATGTCAGGGACGACTTGATCTGATTTGAGGTTTTAAAAACAGGATTTATCTGGCTGTAAATTTAAGGACATGGTTACCCACCCCAGTATGTTATAAATGATTGACATATACAATGACATCATTTAAAAAAAAAAAAAAAAAGACTGTCATTTCAAGTTAAGCACAGTCATGCCTACTTTTTTGGAAGAAGTTCAAAATTTTGAGTTATGCATTTTCAATGCTGTTCACAGAAACTCAACAGTCGTGAGACCCTCCAGCTGTCAAGTAGTTGAGACAGCTTCACCTGCACCACCCACCTGACCCCCTCCCCCGCCCAGCAAACCCCAGAGTACTCACCCACTCCCACTCCATCTTTGACGAGCACAGTGCAGTGCTGCTCCCAGCAGGATTTGCAGAAGGAGTGCTGGCAGGGCAGGGAGAGCAGAGCGTCCTTCCGAACCAGCTGCAGACACACCCCGCACTGCAAGGACTGGGGCGAGGCCTGGGGACAGACGCACAGCTCAGACACAAACACCCCGCACTGCAAGGACTGTGGCGAGGCCTGGGGACAGACACACGGCTCAGACACACACACCACTGCAAGGACTGGGGCGAGGCCTGGGGACAGACGCACAGCTCAGACACACACACCCTGCACTGCAAGGACTGGGGCGAGGCCTGGGGACAGACGCACAGCTCAGACACACACACCCCGGCACTGCAAGGACTGGGATGAGGCCTGGGGACAGACGCACGCTCAGACACACACACCCGCACTGCAAGGACTGGGGCAAGGCCTGGGGACAGACGCAAGGATCAGACAAACACACCCGGCACTGCTAGGACTGGGGCGAGGCCTGGGGACAGACACACGGCTCAGACACACACACACCCGGCACTGCAAGGACTGGGATGAGGCCTGGGACAGACGCACAGCTCAGACACACACACCCCGGCACTGCAAGGACTGGGGCGAGGCCTGGGGACAGGTGCATGGATCAGACACACACACCCCCGCACTGCAAGGACTGGGACGAGGCCTGGGGACAGACACACAGCTCAGACACAGACACCCCGCACTGCTAGGACTGGAGCGAGGCCTGGGGACAGGATCATGGATCAGACACACACACAGAGCAGACACACTCATTCCAGCACTGACAAGCTCAGTCCCAATGCGGACGATACACCGCAATGTTGCTGATACTCCATTAAAGCTACGTTAGGTAAAAACCAAAAAATCCCGACGGTGCTATTGTCTGCATTCTAAGCCATCCCCAGAGATCTCACTTGCCCATTCCGATTCGAGTGCGTGCAGACACTTTGAAAGAGGGGACAACCCCTCAAAGCATCGTACAGACAAGAGAAGAGATTGATTTATCTCAAGACCAAAGTCCTGCTTTTACAATGGTGAACACATAGTGGAGCAAGCTGAGTGTGGATCTTACGTTTCCATTCAGGGCCCCACTGACCACCATCTGCTTGCAATGAAAACGTTTCCACATTTACATAGAAAGTTCTTGCCAAGTTCAGTTGTAATTAGCTTTACTTACGGTCACTGATCTGCATACGCTAGGCTGGACTTGGGCCTCACAAAGCAGCTGAGAGGAATTGGACTTGTACCTGGAAGACAAATAAAAACATTCAGTCTCCAACCGTGCGGCAGGTGTGTGTGTGTGTGTGTGTATGTGTGTGTATGTGACTGCCTGGGCAATTACCTGTCCAGTATTACAGACACCTGCCAGTGAAAATGGACCAGGATCAGCTTTGCAACAGCAGGCAGAACCTAGAAAGAGCAGCAAAAAAAAAAAAAAAAAAAAAAACAGGAAGTATGAAACACACTACAATCACCCAACAAGTTGAAAGAATCACAAAAAGAGAAACAGCATAATGTCCACAAATGGTGGGTGAATCACTCAAGCTCTGTACTGATCAGATAGCTTCAAGTGGTGAATATAAACAAATACAGGCAGATATTCTCTTTGGCATTGATATTTTTCAGGTTTTTGGCTTCATTCTTAATCATTCACTGTCACACTCTACACTTTTGCCACCCAATCAGTTCCAAGTCCTCCCCCATCGTTCATACCCATTTCGTACCTTCAGAGCGCTGGCCACACTGTTGACCTCTTCTGTCAGGACTCTCTGGCTCTCCCTGTAGGAGAGACAGGTGAACTGGTACTCCTCAGGGTCAAAGGCGTCGGCCCCCTGCTGCTCCACATCGCTGGCCACGCCCTCATAGTAGTCCGCAATGTCGCCCTGGTCTTCCTCCTCTCCCCCTTCATCTTCCTCCTCCTCAGAGTTTGGGCCGAAGTCATCCTCGTTGCTGTCAGAGGCCTGGCTGTTCATGTCCACGGACATTCCCTGGAGCCCACCTTCACTGACGCCCTCCACTGATATGCACTCAGTGCTCAGGAAACTACAACTCCCAGAAGCCTCTGCTCAGCAGCAGCGGAAAAAGCAGAAGAAGTCGCACTGCCAGTCACTCATGAGGTACTCTTGGGGTGGACAGGCTGAGAGGAGATAAAAACCTTGCCAGGGAAAAAAAAAAGAGAAGAAAAAAAGAAAAGGAGTGGTGGGGAAGACAAGAGGAGGAAAAAAGAGAACAGAGAATAACTATCACTGACACAACAAAAAACCTGATTAATCAAAGCTCAAGGTTTAAGGGTTTCACTGACAATATAGTCAGTGGTGAGCCTGCAGGAGGCACCCACAAATCAGCTATGAAATGACAGATGTAGGGCACTCCACTCAAATGCAATTCAATGACCTGAGACAGAGTTAAAAAGGAAAGGTCTACTACTAAATACAATATGGCAAATAAGAAAGGCACAGGTGTATTGAGCAGATAAGGAGCTCTAATACACTGTCATTCATGTTAAATTGGCCCATATATAAATGAGAATTGATAACTGAGCACAAGATTTGTGCTATCCACAATGTATGGTGGCGGGTGGGTGAGCATGCACACAGAACAGCATGAGTACAGCTACGCAAAAGTTATTTACGTGACGCTTAAATGTTTTACCACAGATGTATTATCAGCTTCCAGCAGCCCAGAAAAGGCACGACAGTAGCTTTATGACTGACAATGGCACGATAAGTTATCAATGAATCCAGCTAAGTAATAAATAGATACATAAAGCTACATTGTACCTTCAAAGTTGGGTTAGGTACGGCCACTGATTCTAGTATGACCACCTCTAATTCAGATAGGTTTGACAAAAGGTTTTAAGAGCTGGACCGAGAATTTAACCTAGGAGCCAGCAGAGAGCGAAAATGTGCCCAGCTATCACACGGACCTGGGCCAGAGGGTGCCATCGACCCACGACTCCCTGCCTCGCATTCCGTTCGCGGCTAAAAATAACCACTTGTGCATGGTAACATACGATATTAACGTTAACTGGGTGATAACGGTCCAACTCTGCAGAACGGTAACGTTAGCTGGATAAAGTGACCTGTTACCTAACTAACGTTAGCCAGCTACCACTATGTGACAACACAGAGACGGCTTCAGCCAATTACGGATGTTCGGTCTGTTTGTTAGCTAGCTGGCTAGCTAGCAAACGTTCGCTAGCTGGCCAGTTATCGCAGTCAATGCACCACTGTATCAGTTCAGCTACAGAGCTAGCTACGAATAGCAGAAACCCCGCTATCTAGCGAACATGAGATTAACCCGTCAACAATAGCATTTCATCCTAAATTCATTCATGGCGAAAGAAAACATCGTGAATACCACAGGCTTTGTTCCACCCTCCATCGTTTCGCCGCTACGATCCGTAACCTCTGCCCCCGACACAGCGAACGCCTCTAACTCCGGCCCAGGGATGCACATGTAAACAAGGCCCTGTGGACTGACAACGACCTCCGGACGCCTTGTCGGAGGTGTCTCCCTTCCCAGCGTGAAAGCCCCCCTTCACTTACCTCTAGGGCCGTGTCGAGCCGCCTCGCTGTGCGCGACCAGAATGACTGTACAAACTCAAAATCAGTTCGGTTCGGCTTACCGAGTCTCAGCAAGAAGGAAGACAGGAACTATGGGGGGATTCGAACTATGCGTAACTTCCGCCTCCGATCGAGGCGGACTTTTCAGTTTAGTCCTATGTATTTTCTGCCCTAAGAGCCGATCCTGGATCAGCTTACCCAACCTTAATCACACAAGCACTAAAGTAACAAGATTAGACGGATTCAGGGGTCAACGCTCCTGGGTAGAGATTACCGCACAACCATTTTATTTCGTGCAGAATGATGGAACTCTGGCATTGCATGTATATTTCAAATCAGAAGTGTTAAAAATATTTAAATTTGCTAGCTGGAAGCAACACTGCACAATTTTTGTTAGTGTGCACAGACCACTAATGACCGACTATTGCACGGAAGCTCTTGCTCTGACTTCAACCATCTTCATCCACGTCACGTTCCGGAGTTTTCAGTAACTTCCAAGGTCCCATCGTCTCTGATGTGATGGTCTTATCCCCAGTTTGAAAAACAATGTGATAACAAATCAAATTCTATATCCGTGCACAAAAGTCTCGATGATACACCTATACTGGACTGTTCTGTGTGAAACAACTGTTTCCAATCTTTTAAATACATACATATTAATCTGGATTTATGGAAAATAATTTCGGGTTTCAGGTGCTCTGACCAAATTGTCAATAACTCTCCTATTCTGGCTACCAAATCATCGCCCAGTTTACCTTGTCTTAAATGCAACAGCACTTTATGCTTGCTTCATTAATGCCTGAAGGTTGTCTGAATCTCGGAAACATTCCGAGTCCCATGGTTGTTTATTCAAAGATGCCTTTGAAATGAGTGTACTGTACCCATATGAAGGTTGTGCATCTGGAAAATCCACGTAATCGCTACAGGATGTTGCTGCATTGATGACCTTCATTCAGATAAGAAATCTGTAAATTTACCCTTCAGTTTAATGAAATTTGTATGTTTTCTAGGACAGCCTGATATATTAGTTTGCAGCAATTTGAACAGTGTAATTAAAGTTTTTAACTGCCCCAAAAAACATTGTTTAGTAATGTACCAAAAAGCACGTTCCTGTCAGTTTGGGCATCACTGTGGAGAGATGAACAGGAAGCTGGGAAAGGACTATACCAACAGTAATTGCGGGCAGAGCCACATTCACTGTCCTTATACCCCTGACCGTGGTGGCTTAAATTGCTTTAGTAAATATCCAGCTGTACCGCTTGATACTGTGGAAAAAAAAAAACTATGTAATTTCATTCCCTTCATTAAAATGATATCCTTCCATAACTCACAAGAAATACAAAGAATATCCAGTTTTCCTGTATTCTGTTTTTTCTTATTTCAACCATTACTGCGAAAGTACTCCACAAAACAAAGCTTGATCATAATTCACCTGGTGTTGTCTCTATATCAAACACTGAAGAAAATCAGAAATCACTGACAGGTCTCCATGGGAAACCGACCACATCATAGTGCATCACTGATAATTCAGTTAGATCTTGCTTTGGAGAACAGAGGTCTAGCACAAGGAAAGAAATCACTTCAAAAGACATTTGCTGGTTTTGCAACTCGAAAAGGTTTTCAAAGGAGCTCACAGCTTGTGTTCAAACCAAAAGTCATACATCACTGGTTCTCTGATACTGCAGACAACACACATAATTCTGAGCCACCAGCAAACCTGGTTCCAAAGCAGTTTGTTTTTATTACAAATCATTAACAAAAATATTCTGAATCAATACAAAAGGCTATCCACTTGTTTATGCAAAGAGGAGTGCAGCGCTCATTGATTAGGGGGTGGGTGGGGAAGGTAAGGTGGACAGACCAATGGGGCAACTGATGAGCAAGGGGAGAGTTTACCAGGGATTCAAAAACTCTTTGAGCGAAACATATTTAACAGTACAGTGTATAGTATAGCATGTGAGGATGTATGGCTATGCTTGAGTGTTCCTGTGTGCATTTCACAGTTTCTCAAAGGGGAAGAGACCCTTCTCCAGGCCTTTCCTTTCCCGTTTGGTTATTGGTCTGGCGTGCTCTTCCAGCTCTTCCTGTCTGTTCTGGGGCCAAGAGGTTGCAAGAGTGACAGCAGCGGTCTCCGCTCCCTCCTTATCCTCCTCACCCGAGGACAGCCCCTGCTCCCCTTCATTGGCCAGCAACTCCCCAGGGCCCCGCCTCCCGTAACGGCGCTGCAGTCTCTCACGGATCAGCAGGCCTTTCACCAGCAGGGTCCAGTGCTCCAGAACTCTCTTCTCCCGCTTCTACAACAGCCAGAGTACAGAAGTGTCACACTGTCACTCTCAGTCACACTGTACACACACCCAGAGTACAGTAGTGTCACACTGTCACACTCAGTCAAACCGTACACACACCCAGAGTACAGTAGTGTCACACTGTCACACTCAGTCAAACTGTACACACACCCAGAACACTGTCACACTGTACACACACCCAGAGCACAATGTAACACTGTCACACTTGGTCACACTATACATAAATCCTGAGTGCTTACTCATATCTATACACAGGCATGCCCAGATAACTATATCAAGCCCACATACTGATACAAATTTGCACATACCTACATACACACACCTACAGCACTGTGTAAATGTCTCACACACACAATCATTTACTGATTGTATAGATATACTTGCTGTGGAGTGCATAAGTATCTGTTGCTCTCTCTCTGACATGTATGCACACATTCACTCATTCATGCACACACATACACAAACACACTTACGTACATATGTGCACTTACACATACACACACAAACCCCCACACACTTACCTCTCTCTCTTTCTTCTGCAGGATTTCTTGCTCGTTCTCCCATGCTGCTTGCAACACCTCCTGGTATTCCTCACACACAACATAGCCATCAGTGCTGAAAGACAAGACAGACAGACAGACAGACACACACACAGACAGACATTAGTTAATCAGATTAACAAGCTCAAAAAAGGCCATTCTAGAGTTAGACGGTGCCCTGCAGAAACTAAGCAAGAGCTCGAGCTGCCTGAATGATGCTATCAACACATACAGAGATAAAGCTTCACCCAGCAGTCACACTGACGGAACTTTAGCCTAATACAAGGAATCCAGGGAAAGAAGACATCCCCACTGGTGCTGTGAAGGTCACATTTTTATAGATGTTTCGGTTTGTTACAGATTTTTCGGTTTATTCAATAGCCCAGAGGAGCATTGAACTTTACATGTAGTTAAAAAATCTCTATGCAGAGGCTTGCATTTTTTGCCTTATCGCCATCGTGAAAGGGATTCTCTCAAAGTTTCACATATCAAACCTCATCTCCAGCTCGTTTGGCATGCTGTCGATTTGTTTGGGCGATTTATTTGATAACGGGTGTGCGTGTTTGTTACAGCTCGATTTAGCCCAGCTTACAATGGTTCCCTTGTTCATCCCCAGAGACTCCTCTTTAACACACGTTCTGCAACAAAGTAACAACTTGAAAATGAGACCTTTTATTTAAAAATCCTTCAGAGCATCCCTTTAATTCCTGCCTGCAGTAATATTTGTGTCCGTGACAGATCAGCTTTTGCATGGTGACTGGACCATTAGGACAGTGGGATATTCTGAGCAGGCCTACTGCCTGTCCCCCAGGGGACCAAGGTGGGTCTTTCCCAGCTGGTACCTCCTTCTCTGGGGCGGAGCGGGAGGGTTACCATGGGACATTCTCCATTCAAATGATCACCCTATCGAGTGAGAGAATGGCACAGTGATGGGAGGGGGCGGGGCAAATGGCTGCCTAGGCAACCATATCTCCCACAGGCTTGTCAGGTGACAAGATAAAAATAAGGAACGGTCACACTTTTGTGCCGACGACTGCCATCAGCTGCCTGGTCTCCAGGGACATCCTGTTTCCAACAACTGATCCAGGATCAGCTAACCTCAGCTGGGGTGAAGACATTTCCAGAATAGGGCACAGAGAAAGGGAAGAATGGAGAGACATGAGTTTGTTTACTTCAGAATGGATTAAGTGCCGATTAGGTGATCTGGCCTAGTTTCCATTTATATCTTCATTTATTTCAGTTGCACGGGAGATACGAAATGGAGGAACAGTTTTGCTAATTCTTTCAGACCGTTTGCAGGCTTTCCTCTCCTGTTGATTTTTTTCTTTTGAGCTTAGTTTTCCCTTTCATCGCATTTGAATGGAAACCCCACCGTCTTCAAAGCCAACCACTCGATTCCCTGCAGTGTGCGTATGAAAGTGTGTGTTTGTGTGTATGTGTGTGTGTGTGTGTGTGTGTGTGTGTGAGTTGTGCAGGTGGGCTTACACAGGGTGTGAGTATCCGCAGTGGAAGTCGAACCCTGTGACAGCAGACGCACAGTCGATGTCCAGCTTGCGGGCAACTCTGTGCAGGTTGGGCAGGCGCACATGGACACAGCCCACAGGTAACATACAGGGCCGAAACAGGTACACGTTCCCATACTCATTACGAGGTACCTGGAACACACACAAACAACCACACATGAAAAACAGTACACACACACATTCTGCTGTCACACATGAAGTGTAGTATTTCCACTAGGCAATAGACTAGATCTTGTGAAGTAGGCTACAAAGCACATTTTAAGACTCATCAAGGTAAATGAATGTTTGTCGTGGTTCAGTTATCATCTACTGTGAAAATAAAAATGACGATAATATCGTCATACTTGTGATATTGCACAGTTCTAACACACACACACACACACACACAATCACTCAGAACAAATCACAGCAATCACACACCGATCATGCACACTGACACACAAAATTTTCCTGGCGACAGTAGTGGGGGGCAGGGGCGGGTACCTTCCCGTCCACAGCTACGGGGGGCTGGTACTCCTCTGTCTGCCATTGACCGAAAAGCCCCAAGTCATCTCTGTCCCGCTGCTCCTCGGATGCTTGTCGTGCCTTCCTCGCCCGATTGGAGAACCCCTTCACCATCTGCGAGAAGGGAGGGGGAGGAGAGACAGCGATGACATTCCTCCCCCAAAAAAAGACCCACCGCAAGCATACCCCTGGCTGCCCAAAACCATGATCCACATTTAGCCAAAGCCTCTCTCTTATCTCTTATCTCCCATGGTGGGTACCCTGTAATTCGCATTTCTGCCCCCTCACCAGTAGGGGGAGCAGCCCTCTCTGATGGAGTTACTCAACAGAACTTGAGCATTTCATACACACACACACACACACACACACACAGACAAACTACAAGATATCAAACATATGAGCGAGTCGATTTATCAGTTTAGCCATGACTTCTTTGTCATAAGGGACAAGGCTTGGGAGATTTGGCTGGGTTTAGCAGCTCCTTCCTGGATGCTTTTATATTTCTGACGTAGTTGCATAACCTCTGGCACTGCTTCCTCCTGCAAATCTATTCCACCACTGAAGTGGCCAATCAGGACAGGAGCCGCTGGACATGTGACAGTGCTTCATATCCGTGTTTATGTCACATAGTGTACAAATCTTAACTGACACATTACGCAATTTTCGGGGACACGATTTCATATCCAGAAAATGATCAGTTATGGACAAATATAAAAAGAAGGAGTAGACAGGAGGTCGCACCTTGTACGGCTCCTCTCCCAAACGCACTGTCCGTGCCTCCTTCAGCCAGGTGTCTCTGGAGTGCAGGGTGTGAACACAGTCCCTGGGGAGAGATATGGACACACACACCTATAGTACCTTTAAACACACATGCGCGCACACACATGCTCACTCTCTCTGTGAACACAGTTCCTACATAGACAGACAAACTCACAAATTCATACCTATAGTACTTTTAAACAGAAATATTTACACAGACAGACACACTCAATCATTCGCCCACCCACCCACTCACCCACTCACTCACTCACCTGGAGTAGACTGCCTCTCCCCTGCAGTACCCCAGAATGGCCGCTGTGGGGGGGTATATAGCCTCGTACTTGAGCAGGTGCCTTTTCAGGGCATACAGGGGGTGGTTCTTAAACTCAGAGATCACCGTGGGTAACGGTCTGTCCAAAAGGTTTGCCTGAAGCTGGAACAGAGGAAGAAAACGGTTTGACTGTGTGTGGTGTGTGTGTGTGTGTGTGTGTACGCACCGTGTATATGGATGTGCGGAGGATGTCACTGCTTCTCTGTACATCCATGTTTCATTGAACAAGAGAGTTAAATAAAACATGCATGTATGAAGGAATAATATTTTCAGTGTGTATATGTAGGAGGGAATGCATTAGAGACTGTACACAAATGTGCTTGTTCATGTACATGCACAAAGGACAGCAATCCAAATGATGTGTCTATGTTTATATGCCTATGTTTGTGTGTGTGTGTGTGTCTCTCACCTCCTGATCCTCCTGCCGATCTCTCTTGGAGGCGGGGCCACGAAACCCACTCAGAGTCTCCTCCCACCACTCCGGGTCCACGCGCCGCTTCCTGGATGATGTCATCCAGGTGGGGTCGTACCTGGAGCTGACGTCCTTGAGGTGCCCGTCTCCGTCCACGGCCAGCACATAGCTCAGCGGCTGGGTGGCCTGCCTAGAGCACTGCTGGGGCTGCCCCACATCCGGCCGCTGCACATCCAGACACACCCACCGCCCCGCCCGCTCCAGATATACCTCCAGCCACTCGTCCACACCTTCACCTGCACTCCTCTTCCTCCTGCTCCTCCCTTCCACTTCCTCCTCTTCCCCCTCCTCCTCCTCCTCCTCCTCGCTGCTCTCTTCCTTCTTGCTCCTCTGTCTCCGAGGAGCCGCCCCTTTGCCCTTTCCCTTCCCCTTCCTGCTCCGCCTCGCTTTGGCTCCGCCTTCTGATTCGTCGCTGTCGCCCTCCTCAGACATCCGGAACTCCTCCCCATCACTGGCAACTTCCCCCTCGCTGCTGTCCTCTTTGTAGGATACTTTGGAGGCCACGCTTCGACGCCGCGAGTTCTTGGGCCTTTGACCTGCCCCTGCCTCGGACTCTGTCTTCTCTTTTCCACCTTACTCTTCCTCTGTCTCTTCCCCCCTGACCCAGGCCCTGCCTCACCAGACTCCACTGGCCGCTTTACACCTGGGGACACCTGGGGCTTGGAAGGGGTCTTCTCTGGGGTGCTGCTGGGGGTCTTGCTCTTGTTCTGGATCAATAGATTGGAATCAGTTACAGACAGATATTACATCTACATTTTAAGCTTTTACAAACTTTTAATTCAAAGCAATTTGATTTAGATCAGGAAATGCACTTTATTAACCCGAAGCGCAATGGTATCAAATCCACAAACAGTAAAATAACAATAACACCAGTGATGCACCAAATAAACATTAACAATGCTGGTAAGTGACTGTGGAGACTCAGACGGTTTGTGCTTTTTTTGTCCATCCAGGAAGTTCCTTTTCTGCTTTATACAAGTGAAGAAAGGTTTTTTTTCTACTTCACAACAAAACTAGTGGAAAAATAATTCATGTTAACCCTTTCAGTGCAAAATCCAGGTTATGTTTTGATATCATATAGAAAAGAGGGGAGGTGAAGCTCACCTTGGCAGATGGAGGTTTCAGAGGGATGGGATGGAGCGACAGCACCAGGCGGCAGAACAGCTGCAGCGACCGCAGAATGACCAGGAACAGCTGAGATGGGGGCAGGAAACATGGTGCATTATGGGTAAAGTCTCACAATGTGAGACATGCGTCTTCCTGCCAACAGTCAGATCCCCATGAAACTATCATTACTTTGGGTAACTGAACCAACTAAGGTTTAATTTCCTCTCGTATCTGAAGGTGATCTATTGTCTTAATTTCTATCTGGATGTTTGTTCCAGAATTCCTTGAGGGGGCTGAATGTAATATTTAGTCAGACATGAACATAAATGTCGTGTGAAATAAGAAAAACGGACTTTGCTACAGCGATTAATTATATAAATGTTTATTGTTGCTGATGCAGAAGGGAAACAGCAGGGAAGAGGTGGGGGTTCGGGCGCTCTTACGTGGGTCATCTCCTGGTGACTGCGGGCTGAGAGGGTCTCAAATCTCCGCTCCAGGGCAGCACATGGACTGTCCCCCTGCGTCTGGGGGAGGTCAGGGGCGAGGATGAACGTCGCCTGAAACCTGGGGGGAAAACGGTGAAGCAGACATAACAATAGACCATGATCACCACCACATATGCACCCACCAGCCATGACAGTGTAGCTATTCCTCAATGTATGTTTTGATTTGGAAAAAAATACAGTAGAACATCAGTAATCTGAAAATCATTACTAGGGACACGCCAGTAAGTCAAACAGGTATAAACTCAAAAGCACCATTCACACTATATCACATCATGTATTTAACATTTGCGTATTCCAGTTCACAAGAGCTCCTTCTGCTGCCGTGAATGGCGCTAGCAGCAAAACAGTAGCGACCTTCTTAACAACCTAAAGCAAAAATTTTGTTAGCGATGGATTCAATCAGAGGATTAATTCTGTTAATTGTATTTTGATGTCAGCTTCAGTAAAAATGCATTGTCAGAAATCCAAACCACCCCCTGGTCCTCAGGAGTCCAGATTATGGAGGTCCCGCTGTATAGACACTTGCTTTATCGGTTTATTAAATTAGCTGAGTGCCAGAGTCAAACTAAATTGTGAGGATGAGTTACTGATGAGATACTGCGGTTCTCAGGTGTTCAGCCATCCCTTTATGTACGTAATGTTTTCAATCAAAGGATAATAATTCTATAAATTGTACTTTGATGTTACTTTTGGTAAACAAATTTTCAGAACTCCGCAGCATCCCCCTGGTCTTGAGGAGCTCAGATCACCGTGGTTGCACTGTATGGCTGTTTTGCTTTATCAATTTATCCATTAAAATCAAAGTACTGAGGAAGAGAATGAGCGTCACTCAGGTGCGCAGCCGTCTGCTTCTTACCACTTAAGCAGACGGCAAAGGAAGGAGTCATCGGCCTGCTCGGGGGTCACCACCGTGAAGTGAGTCGGCAGGACCGAGAGGCCGATGGCCAGCAGCTCCGGCTCACTGCACAGCCGATTCCGGAAGATTCCGTTGGCCACCAGACACAGAAGGTGGACCTGCGAAACGGACACACGGTGAAAGCTTCACAAATGCGGGGATAATGGCAAATCAATTGACACAAAGAGCACAGAGAAACCATTTTACACGCCGCTCTCTCCTGTCCTTGAGGAAATCCTCATGTGGATATTGAAGGGATGAGCTACCTAAGATAAGACATTGTCACTGGGGGCCGCAGGGGAGGGAATTTTCTGGTCTTCTGCCAGTATTTTCTCTTGCACACGGTGTCATCATTCAAACCTTCTGAAGTTTGGTTTTCTCTCATGTGGTTTTCCAATTTTGCCAGCAGGGGGCCTAGTTCAGTACACATTTATGAAAACAATAAACCCAAAAAAAAAAAATGGAAAGCACAAAAAAATATGGGTGCAAACTGAGAAAACCTACAATGAGTTGCATAAACTGCTAGAACTTTCCAGTAAAAACAGAATGAAGATTACGAACCTGACGCAAGACTGACCAGAGCAACAGGGAGCTCACCTTGTGCGTGTCCACAAGCACGTCTTTGTTGAAACGGTTCATCATTCGCCGCAGGTAGGTTTCAAACTCCGCCTCCCTCTTCTCTCTGGAGAGAGCGAGTCAGATACCATCAAACAATCTCTCAACCGACTACATACGCCATCAAAATAGCACTACATTTTAATCAAATTAATGTTTGAAAACCTAAACTTATTGAAATGCTTGAAAAAAAATCCAACCTAAAAGCCATCTGGAGGAGCACAATGGCCACAACCCTCCCCAGTTCCACTCCTGCTCACCTGCGCAGTCTCTTGCGGGCGGCATCAGGTGTCTCGATTTCAATCTCCACAGGCTGAGAGGGAAGTACCAGCTCCGCTTCACTTTTAGCACATGGAGGTTCGGCCAGTTCTGAGAAAAAAAACAAACACCACTGTCACAGAAACACACACACACACGCATGCACACACGCACGCACCTAAACACGACTGGAATTGCAATCTCTTACCACTCACTCACCAGTCACATGATGTAGGCACATGTATTGAAGAACATGCCTAAAGATAAATAAAACTTGCATGACCATGCAAACACACACAGTTATGGCTATGCACCCAAATACAAGCATACATCATGCATTTATACCACACCCACAAAACACACACACACCAACACACAGTGTGAAACCAGGACTGAAAACTGCAGTTTCTTACCTTCAACATCCTCCCACTCTTCATCATCACTATCCTCTTCCTCCTCCTTTTCCACTTTCATCTCCACTTCCCCATCCTCCGTACAAGGAGTGATGATGTCATCACTATCACTATCGCCAGCTGCAACAGGCTCCTCCTTTAAATTCAGCTGATCATGGAAGTACTTGCTGGTGTGGTCCGCGGTTTTGCCTTTTGGCTTTGAGGCACGGGACCTGGGTTTGGCCTTTCTCACTATGGACTCCTCTGAAATGTCATCTGCCACATTCTCTGCAGAAAGACAAAGGGGTTTCTCAGAAACATCAACCTTCAGATCTTTAGCCCGCTGTTGCATTGAAATACAATACAGCATTTAGTCGAACATCAAAGCTGTATTTCCAAACTCAAAAGAGGGAGACTTCACACCATCACCATGTTTCAGTTTGGTATTTAGCTCCTGTCATCACTGGCATGGTTTACTTGACCAGCTGTTGTGGTTAGACCACAAAAGCATGAGACATGTTCAAGAGCATCCGCTTGGTGCAGGTGTTGCAGCTGCGCGCATCCACTCACAGAGACAGCAATGGAGATGCACAGAAATGATGCTTTACCACATATAACAAGGCAAACCAGCTACATCCAATCGATCTTTAACTATACAGTATGTGTCTTCTGTAGTCCATCTCTTAGGTGTAAAATTGAAGTGTGTCTTTGCGAACTGAATAAGGGGTGAATAGAAGGACAAAATTGGGGCTTTCATATTATGCATTGCATTTTAATTATTCTCACATAAGAAGTATTTATCTGAATGTACGCACTGTGATCAAATGTTGTTTTTTTTTAAACATTAGTAATAAACGAATAAATTACTGAATATAGCCAGCTTCTTCATAACACAGATGCTAACAGAGGAACGGCGATGTTCTGTGTACTGTTAGTTCCAGCACAGCAGCCAAGCATGGCAGTACACCTGCAAACAAGTCGACACTATAAGCAGAGTGGAAAGGGCGATGTTTGTCTTTATAACTAATGCCTACATCTGTGAAAGAAATACGTGGTCTTAAATGTGTTTGTGCAAATGTAACTACAAAAACAAACGCATGCAACTGAGTATGCCTTTTTCCAGAACTTAGTTCGCAATGGTAGTAAGCTGTTATGCTTCAGCTCGTCACGTGAATCACAGACACGCAAAGATCAGTCATCGTGGAGTAACTGTACCTGCATTTGTTTTGCGTTTTACCCCTCCAGCTTTCCCCTTTACGATTTGTTGCAGCTTCTTTGCAGTCGTTTTAGACGCAGCATCTGAGGAGCCTTTTTGCTTGACCATGTTGACGTGAAACTATCGACAAGATATTATTGTTCAGTAAGTGTATTCGTAAAAGGGTCGTATATTGGGGGCCGTTCCCAGTTAATACACACTTCCACATGGACACAGGTTGTGTAATTTCGCTCATCGGCCCCTGTGTTATTCAACGCTAACTTGTTTCTTTCATAACCCCGGTTCGCCACTTCAAGTCATGGATTGGACTCTCAGATGGCGTCATATCCCTTTCCGGTGACTAAAATGTTCGTGCAGAAACAGAAAGCGAAAAGACCGATCACTGAAAATCTGAGTAAATCACGATACATGCACACATGTACGTGAATGAAACCTGTCATTATGTCGTGAGAATGGCTATTGGGTAACAGTTCCTGAAAGGGGAAATGGATTAAATGTCGCGATAATCTGTCTGCACCTGATCTCTCACTCGCTAAACCCTCAGATACATACTTGCGGCTCTAAAATTTTAGTAGTTGGTATCTTAGTGTTATAAAGAGTAATGTAGTACCAATGTATTTTATACCTGGCTGAAATCAGTGGGATAGTAGTCATTGCTGAACATGCCAGCGTCCAGAACCCTATCAACATGTTTCAACTAAATTTCTTCCGATATGTACGTCCCTTTGGCTCTTATATTCTGTCTCTTCACATTTCCTGCAGAATGTATTGATTGCAGACCTCATACTATGATTTTTCATTTTTATCTCTGACCATTAAAAATGCAACCATTAACAGGTAATTAGGTTGTAATTGTTGCTCTGATCTTAAATACACAGGTATACAGGTATGCCCGTAGTATCCTCGTTTAAATGTTAGGTTTTTTAATTAGTGCCAAAACTAAAACACAATAGATGAGACAAAAATCAACCAAACATATGAAAAATAGACTTGTGAGACCTCTTTTAATTTGACATTTAAACGGCTCGTGCAGACCATAAGTAATCATCTAAAGATATGTGTAATGTTTTTCCTTCATAAAATGAAAAACAAAAAAAACAACAACTTGAAAACAGAATATTCATTTGAGAATGTTTATTCAGTTACAAATGGGTGAATGAAAAGACTTCATACTGTATCTTTATTTTCTCCAGCGGTCCGGTCTGTAAGCCTCCTGACCACAAACCTTCAGGCCCCCGGGGAAATCCCAGCGATGCAGACCTGTAGGAGGGGAAAGGGGGGCAGGGTGGGGCGAGGGAGATGGGTCTTCAGGTCTGCCCTGACACAAGCAGCCCATGATTTCACCTATTATACACACAATAGGTAGCTCCTCACATCTTCTGTTGAACTTTTTTTTTTAACCTTTTAACTAAGCTCCCCACCTAATGTATTATTAATCAGAATTAAGAACATTGTGTCAAGTGCTTGAAATTAAATATTAAGTGCAATTCCCTTATGTAATGGCTGAGTTGTATAAACTTTGTTCTCAACACATCTACAGTCTGCTCAGCTCTGGTGTTTAGTTACCCTTTTCATTTGCATATTCCGTTGTTTGCAACATTAAGATTTAAGCTCCTGTTTTTTTTTATTGCATTATTAATTAGAATTACATAACATCCTTGTAAATTGTTTTGGATGAAAGTGTCTGCCAAATGAATAAAATATAATTGCTAAAATGAGTTATGTTTTAGGCTGTACTGACTAGGCTCAAACATACCCAAAAGCAGGTCATATTCATATCTCTTTCTTGTTCTGTGCATATGAGATCGACTCATCTGCAACTTTAAAATGTGCCTCAATACATTACATTGCATTCTAATATGCTATGAAAATATAGAAAATGTAGCCATGAATTATTATTTACAAAAATAATACATTATGGGGTTCTGAGAAAAATGGTAAAAAGGGTGCTATAATATGGCAAACTTATTGTATAAAAATATGACGGTAAAAGCATTACCATTTTGCCACATCAACAGAAAAGGCCCAAGGTATAAAAAGCCTGCATGGTAATGAGACTGAGATTAAAACTGGCAAAGAAATTTCCCTCAGCCAGACATAGACAGATAAGCTTAGTTACAGGATCAAAGGGATGCATTATGGGTATCAAACCACTATCGGCAGCAAAACGTCTGAGGGAAAGAGGCCAGTTTGAAAATCAAGCACACAGCC
This sequence comes from Albula goreensis, assembly GCA_022829145.1. Classification (NCBI taxonomy): domain Eukaryota; kingdom Metazoa; phylum Chordata; class Actinopteri; order Albuliformes; family Albulidae; genus Albula; species Albula goreensis. Next base: position 32,478,526 of record CM040752.1, read on the forward strand.
CTAGACATGTAATGATTGGTCAAGCATCATAAGTAACTCGGCAAGACCAGGATCTGTGCCTTATCGCATTAGTACATTCTCCTGGGTAAGAGGAACAAGCACAGCTTTACACATACCTGTGAGCAAATGCTGCACACTGTGACATACTGTGGAAATCTGGAGCATAATTTAAAAAAAAGTCATACATTGTAGGTACATGATAAGAGAACAAACTTGTGAGCTCATTAAGACTTTATATACTTAGTATAAAATAAAGAGTTTCAGAACTTCATATTCATAGTATACAACACAGACGTACATACATAATTTTGCATACAGGTGCATAGGGTTTGGGTACCATAACTGGTCTTCTAACGCAAATTGGATGGGGTCGGTTCCCAGGTACAGCCCTGCTGTAACACCCATGAGCAAGGTACTTTACACCTGCTTCACTAAAATATCCAGGTGTGTAAGCTGACAGTGTGCATCAATGTAATATATGTAAGTAGGTCTGGATTAGACTATCTGCTGAATGTAAATCAGTAACATATAATGCATCACAATACATCTGTATACTGGGTTTAAAACTGTGCTCTGTCTGTGGTCATTAGCCGTTATTCAATGGTGGGGACCACATCACACATTAGCTCTGCGGATACACTTATGTGAGATGTAATACTCAAACTCTAATCTTACACCAAACTCAGTTACATAGTGTAATCTTTGCTGGAGTTAAAGTATGATGGGCTTATGGGTACTGGGGATGTACACCCCCCCCCCAGCTCCCTAAATCCCACGCCCTGACTTTCGCTCCGGTGTTTCTGTCGGCACCCCCTGTGCAGAAAACCCCACATCCAGGTGTGCCACAGGCAGTTCCGCACCCTCTGATGTGCCAGACAGGTGAGCCACCACCCTGAGGCACAGGCTTGCAGCCGGCAGAGTGTTTCAGCGGGCTTTTCAAGGAAATGCCACCGGACATACAACAGTGGCTGCCAGCGAGCCTCCCAGGGGGCAGAGAACTTACCTTTATTGGAATATCTTCCTGAATCTGTTCTTTATTCATTCTGACTGCTGGTGAACTACAGGAAGCTATGACTTTGTGCACTTCACATTCTAGTCAGAAAATTTTAAAAATTATTTGAAGTTACAAACCAAAACCTTTTCTCTTTCATATGGATAATTACTATGTGGTAAAGCTCCCAAAACTGGCAAGCTTGTTAATTATGCAAAAACAGGTTCAGGACCATTTCAATGTTAAAGTTCTACATGGGGTTCTACAACCCCATAACTGCTAGTTAAGGACTACAATGCCCTTCAAAATGTTCAATATTCGATCATCAAAGTGCCATGGCGAACTTCACTGAACGTCTTCCCATGCAGTCCGACACAAAGCAGCTCTCAAACGGTCAGTTCACTGACGCTGCATCTTTACTAAGCTGGGTTGGACTGGGTGTATGACTTGTGTTGCTGTACATGAACTGCTTCAGAAAATTGTCTGCAAACAGATCCTCAGGTGACCGCTTCAGACAGACTTCCTGCAGCACCGTGATGAGGTAGATTTGGGGTGGGGTGTGTGTGTGTGTGTGTGTGTGTGTGGAGGGGGGGTAGCTGAAGCTGCAGTAGAGGTGAGGCATTAGGTCCACCCTGTAGAGTCTGGGGGCGAGGGGGTCCATCGCACTGCATGGCTTCCATCCCTATATGAAACCTGAGTACAGTCAGATAGGAATATAAAGCCATACAGAGCAATGAACGCAGACAGGACCAAGCGCTCCCTTATGAATTTCATCCACCATCCTTGTGATCCTCTCTCATTACTCCACACAGCCTGAGGTCATGGGCTGAGACCGGCCTGTATGAGAGTATTTATCATATATGGTGTTAACATAGATGTACTTTCAGTAATATGCGCAACAAAATGATGGCACGCCCCAATTAATGCATGAGTGTCATGACTGAACGCATGGCTGGAATTAGCAGAAGATTGGTACCATTCCCTTCATCTAATTAGCACATTTTAAACCAAATCCACACGCATGTACGCATAGTTAAAATGACCAGACAGGAGCAATAAAGGGGTTGGTGCTGAACAGAGGTCTTCTCTAGTCATGGCTGTGGTGCCGCGCAGTGGTGAGGGTAGGTGTGGAATGGTGGCCAGAACAGCGAAGTTGCATTTTAGCGTTATCTTGGAGAGGTATTTGGGGTAGCTGTGTGGAGCACTCAAGCCCCCTAGTGGAGATGGGAGGCAATGCAGTCTTACCCCTATCAGCAGAGACATCAATTAACTGAAAATACTTCAGTAACTGGTTTGGCCTTATTTTCCTTCCATAGTTTTGACCTGTATGGGCAGTAACTCATAGGTGTAAGTTGCAGAATGGATGGTAGAACATATTAACACCAATGTTCAAAACTAAAATTCTACAGCAGTTAATGTTGTCTGTGAAAACACAGAGCCCCCATCCTTTCAATTTTGATATTAAAATTACGCCCTTGTAGTAACTACAATTTCCAATTTGGCAACTGTTAACAATGATAAATATCCAAACTTGACCTAATACAAAATCAGTAAGTATGAGGAATTAAGAAAAACGCGTGTTCCCTGACAAAAATGGTAATTATACACAGACTAAACCCGCCAAAGAAAAGGGATTGCGTTTTGGGCCTTACTTTCAACCATGGTGCACCTGTTGGTGAGAGAAGAGTGATGCGCGCTGACCACCAGCTGTGAGGCCGGACCGTGATGGACTCTCGCTTAGGCATTCTGCATTCCACGTCTCCCGGCCACCCTCATATCCCAGTATGCACTGGTTAAAACACGCGCCAACCGAATACCAAGGCAAACCCGAACAGGTTTCATTCCAGCTTCGTTCGAGTCGACGTCCAAGGTGACAGTAGAGAAATGGCTCAACGTATGGGCATAACAACGGTAAGGTAGTAACATCGGTACAGATAACGGATCCTGTAATGCTACATCCAATTCCCGGGATACGCCCCCTCTTCCTCCAAGCTCCTAAACTTGCAGCTTACTAGGACATACAGGGCTAAGGAAAACTTGTAAACACGGCTGTGAAATGCATACAGCATTAGAAGAAATATAACTTGTAGCGAAAAAAATGTAGGCTATAAATACCTGCTCAAACACTGCATGTCTATTTACAGCATGTGTGAGTTGATTTCCCTTTCTTTAGCTGTATACAGAGTCGGACACAGTTGATGCTCGGAAGAAATATATCAAAAGAATTTGCAACGAAACTACATTTAAATCCCCATTCTTACACAGAAAAATGATTTATTCCGATTACGAATGTGGATTTGTCGTGTAAAAACAATCCAGGTGTAGACTTTTTTTTCCTGTACAGCAGTTACATGTCATACGTCGTTGTACAAGAGATCTATTGAGGCTACAACACCGCTGCAGCTGGATACTCTGGTTAAAAATACACGGAAAACTGAGATGTTAAAACACAGCACCGACCGTCATACTGAACCCTTCCTTGGACCGAACCGTAGCTTTCAGCCTATTTGCACCAACTGAAGAGAGGGAGCCCCGGCTGGTCCCGGCGGAGCCTGGGAGCGAATTAAACGGGTCGGAGAAGCGGAGTGCACAGCCAGCAGGTGGAAATCATCAAGCCCAACCAGTATGCTCTTGTTACGGACTCGGCTAGGTTGACCCCGCTGTGCTTCAGCGCAGTAGAACTCCGTACGGTGCGTCCCAGCTGTGTCTATTTCCATTCACTCTCTCAGACTGGGAGAAAGAGGGAGGGAGAGAACAAAAGCCTACAGTGCTGGCGAGCCAATAGAAGGCGAGCACGGGGAATCAAAAGGACATCATACCTGAGCACGAGACCACCTCCGTTACTGGGGCTTTGTGCGGCCCAGAGACGCGTGTTAATAAAGGGGGATTGCAGCTGAATAGGACTTTTTTTCCCTTTCAAATACCGCCAGAAAGCATTTTCATTCTATGAGTGCGTGGAAAGAGAGAGCGTGCGTGCTATGGAACATGCGCGCATGTGTGCGCGTGTGCCTGCCCAGTTCTTTCCCCGTGAAGACGGACTGGGGTTAAATGTCCACGCGCGTCGGTTTCCCTAACAACGGTGAAGTGAGGCAAGATTGCCGAAACAAAAGAAGCTTCTCATGTTAAAGATGATGTCGAGGAAGAATGTTGGGGTTGGAGAAATTTCCTCCCCCCCCCAACATGGGTTGCATTCCCCATTGCCTTCTACACACTCTCCCCACCCACCCCCTCCCCCTCCCCCAAACAGTGATGTGTGATGAGTGCCCAGTAATTTAGCAGTGTGCATCATTCAAAGTAAGAAACACAAGAGTCTGGAGTGGAATCCAGAACAACCACACTGATGATTTAACTGCTCTCATATGATATGGTGCGAACACAACAGCTTCTCTGGGCATGCTCCCTTCATTATCTGCATCTGATAATGCTGTACTTTCACAGCTGTGCACAAAGGAGGCACTTATGGGAAGAGCTGAGGAGCAATTTACAGTTGACACCGTTTTACAGTTGAGGAAACAGTCAATTATCAGCCATTGATTTGGGTGATCGGAGTTTGCTAATGTAAATCTGCAATCACCCACCTGCTCTTTGGGCGGCTGAGGACGGTTTGGGGGTCAAAGGTCAGTCATGGGACACGACAAAATTAAAAGAACAAAAAGAAAACAGAAAAACCATGCTAGTCATCTCATCTGATGAGAGGGAGGCCTCTGACAGAAATCCTCGCTCAGCTCTCTGACCAGTGCCCTGAAAGGAGCCACAATGGGCAGCTGGTTCATGGGGATTTGGGTACACAAAGGCGGGCCATTCTCCCCACCAGAGGCCCTGCCCCCCCTCCCCCTCCCATTCTCTGCCTCTCACCCAGCAGCAGCTTCCAGAACCCCTGAATCAGCAGCACCCACTGCTACCAGAGCTGCCCTTTAGCCACACACACACACGCACACACACACACACACTCACACACACGCACACTCACACACACACACACACACACACTCACACACACACGCTCACACACACTCACACACACATACACACACTTACACACACACGCTCACACACACGCACACACTCACGCACACACACACACACTCACACACACGCTCACACACACACACACGCTCACACACGCTCATGCGCACACTCACACACACACACACGCTCACGAACACACTCACACTCACACACGCACACACTCACACACACGCACACACTCACACGTGCACACTCACACACACACACACACACACACGCACACTCACACACACGAACACACTCACACACACACACGCACACGCGCACACTCACACACACACACACACTCACACACACACACGCTCACGCGCACACTCACTCACACACATACACACTCACACACACTCACATACGAACACACTCACACACACACGCTCACACACACGCACACACACACTCACACACGCACACTCACAGGCACACACTCACGCACACGCTCACACACACGCACACTCACACACACACACACTCACGCACACGCTCACACACACGCACACTCACATACACACACTCACACACACACACGCTCACACATATGTACACACTCACACACACACACATGCTCACTCACACGCACACACACACACACACACTCACATACTCACACACACACACACATGCTCACTCACACGCACACACACACACACACTCACATACTCACACACACACACCACTGCCCCTGATCCACATACCAGCACACACAGATCTGCATACCAACACGTGGCAAACCCAAGCACTACCCCTACTAACAGAGTGCCCAGCAGACAGTAGTATGGTCGAGAGTATTTGCTGAAATGCGTGAGCGTTTCATTTCAGCATGTTTTTTTTATATTGGAATGATAATAATATGGGTTTTTCTTTGCATAGCATGTTTATTCCATTATGGGAAAACACTGTGATTAGTGGCCAAAATTATGTTGGTATGGTTAGTTACTAATGCTTACTTTTGTACATTTTCCATTCTTTATTCCCCTTTTCTGTCTCTTCTCCTTCTCTACATCAATTTTCTGGGTCAATGACATGAAAGCGCTTCTGAAGAAGTTATTAAAATGTTATTTTCAGTTATATAATTGTGACAACAACAAAAATCTGTAATATTGAAGAAAATTATATCCCTCCTAATTAGTTAATGACTAACAACACAGAACTAAATTAATCCCAGTTCTTCCCTCTATTATCCCACAAAAAGTTTGCTTTATGTTCTACATTATTAACATGTATCAGCAGCCTGATTGTATAAACAAACTGCAAACAATATGAAGAGTGCCTGTGCCCTACGGTAACCTGAGGGAGGACTGTACTTTCTGAAAGACTGTGTTTCTGAGTCGTGAATATTTATTGTTGTGGAGAGGGAAACGCACCTGTTTAAACCTCCTCTAATCCCCTTATCACCTAATCGTTTTTTTTTTTTGGTCAGTCGTTTTTCCTGTGATGCCATGATTCTGTGTCTTTATACAGCGTTTATGTGTATAAACCGTACAGATGCAGTGATTATTGCAGTTGTGCTCACTGCATCTGTAGGGTTTATATATAGGCTGGGACTGGGGATGACAAACTTCAGTGTGAAAGTAAGGGAGTGTTTATACAGTGCCCCCCCCCCCAACCTCCCACCCCTCCATCCCTCCATCCCCCCTCCTCCCCAAGTGCTATATTCCTTTTGCACTGTAAGATGGACCGCTGTTCTGCTGTTCCTACTGTGAGGTATCCATGACTACAGGGGGAAGATGGAATGCTGTAAACATCTTTATTTTGCAGCTACTTGTCTTCACCATCGTAATGATTACGCTCTTACTCTCTGTCGCTCTCGCTCTCTCTCTTTTCTTACAGTTGAATGCTGTAAAAATGCAGTATTAGCTTAGCCACTCACAGCTCAATGTTACCAAAGCCCCCGTCTTTGTCAGTCGTAAATAAGCACCCACAACACACACACACACTTTCTCGGTCTTGTAGGCAGAAAGGTCACTACACACTGAAAGATGGACAGAGGCCCAGAGAAAGAGAGAGAAAGCAAAGGAAATGAGCGGGGGGGGTAGAAAGGGGCCAAGCATATTTTTCAACTCAATCCCTGAGATACACCCATCAGCTCCTTCAGAAACAGCTTTGACCACCATATTCATTAAAATGTAGAGCACTTTGTAGTGAAGCACTTCATAATGGTAGACTGTTGGGTAATGTTCTGTAGAGAGACTATTAATATGACTTTTTGTACAACCTTTCAAGTTAATCAAATGCATGTGGTTTGTGTACTGACTATGCACCCATCATGAAAATCCTAGTGCTACACTTGTGAAATGTCCTGCTGATAGATAGATAGATAGATAGATAGGCAGACAGACAGACAGACAGACAGACAGACAGACAGATAGATAGATAGATAGATAGATAGATAGATAGATAGATAGATAGATAGATAGATAGATAGATAGATAGATAGATATTTGTTACAGCCCTTCTTGCATCCTTCAGTGTTTCCTGGCTATTAGGAGAAGGATGCTAGCAGCCCCACCAAAGTTAGAGAAGTGATTGTAAACATTTGGCATTAATCAATGGCTAAACTGACCTCATTTCCCAGTTCTCTAGCAAAATACATAATTTAACCCCAGTGAGACCCACCTATCACTGTCTGTAGCAGTGCTAGCACTGTCTGTGGCATTGTCTGTAATTGTTTGCATGCCTAATTTTGTCACTTAAACTGTATAATTCCAGTGCTCTGTTTTTAATTTGGTTCCAAAAGGGTTGATGTTTTTATATTGTCTTTGTGATATGTGTTGTTTCTTGGCCTGGTCTCTCTTGTAAAACAGATTTTAATCTCAACAAGACTTTACCTGGTTAAATAAAGATTAAATAAAATAAATAAAAAATAAAATAAAAGCAGTTTAAATGAAGTTGATGTAGATTAACTGGCATCTGTGACTATAGAATTCACGGTACCCAGTTTTATAATGTCGGAGAAGAACATTTGTTGATAAAGTATATAAAGTAGTAGTACGTCATTCCTGGTATGGTAGAATGGGATTTTTTCCATACACTTTTGGGGAATTAAAGCCAGAGAATATGTGGTTTTGGGACTGTAATCGAAAGGCATGAAAGCGCAAAGTTTGAAGAATCCTCCTCAGTGCGTGTGAGGACTGAGTCGCTGATCAAAAGCACATCCACCCGCCGGCCCTCACTGATAGGGAAAGACCCGCAGAGGTGCGGAACGAGGGCAGGACCTTTCGTCCTTTTTTTTGACAGACTCTGGCACATTTTTATTCTGTTTTTGTATCTGCAAAGACTCAATTTTATACCGCATGCAAATTCATGTTTCACCTGATTCGTATGGAAAGGGACTTTGAACCAACCTCTAATTTCTCACACTGTGAAATGAAGGTGCTGCCTACGTCGTGCAGGGCCGGTGGTGGGGCTGGAAGGACCTGCGCTTGAGTTCTGTGCCTCCCCAGGGGGTCCTGGGACATTTGGGGGAATGCCCTGCCCTCAGCTGTGTCGGGAGCTGATTGGCTGACAAAAGTTTGCGAGACGGTGGAAAGCTTTAGTCGGATGCATGTCTGTTTAAAGGTTAACAGATAAACACGAAGCTGTTTCAATCGTGCATCAGAACCGTGGCAAGAATGTCATTTTTTAAGTCCTCTTCCAAGGAGAGGTTCTTGTTGTTGTCTTTCCTGTCTTATCACCAGCTGTTACCTGTACGCTTCCATTCCCTCAGGATTAGGGGGTTATGCCCTCACTGTTTGGGAGAGCGAGAGAGAGAGAGAGAGAGTGAACGGGAGAAAAATAGAAGAGATCCAGTCATCTGGCTGCTGTGGCTCGGTGTTGCACTTTGGGGAAGGAGTGGTCACCATGGGGAAGGAGCGGTTGTCATGGTAACCCGTCGAGCACGGGTCAGCAGCCCCAGGAATGTATTTACTTAGAGAAAGAGAGAGAGAGAGAGAGAGAGAGAGGGGCCTTAGAGGAAGTAGGTCCTGCCGCCACTGTAGCATGGCATAGCGGGATTCCCATACCCCTGGAGCCAGGCTTCTGCAGGTGGTGAGCGCGAGGAAGGAGAAGGCGTTTAAAGAAAAAAAAGACATACACCTAAACTGACTCAGTTGCTGCTTTCTGAATCAGCCTCTCTCCTCTTGGCGACTGACACAGGCAGGAAGCCCGCATCACTTCTGACTGACAGCTACCACCTCACTCCCTCCTCTGAGAAACGACATGCTTCCTCAAGCACGAAATCTGAACTTCAGGCAAGAAACGCAGGCAGTCTTTCTCCAGTATTTTTCCATCGTGAGAATGTACCCCCACGAATATTCACCATACTACCTGTGTCTGACCCTGTGACTGTCACTGTAACCTCTACACTGAACCATCCCCCTCCACTACAGGGTAAAACATGCCACAGACACCCACAAACTGACCTCACACTCTTCTATGGGCTCCACACTGACCCCATAAACACTGACCCCTCTCCTGTACTGGCCAGCCCTAATGAATTGAATCTTATACTGCCTGATACTGATAAACCTCACTAAAATGGGCCTCTGCTTACACACATAGAGTCCTTTATCATCACCCCTCACCTCTACCTCCTCCTTCTCCTCCCCCCCCTCCACACACCTCAAAGTAGCAAAACACCCATGCCCTAATTCCACCTCCCCCACCCCACCCCACCCCACCCCAACTCCATTATCTGTCATCTCCATGGAAACCAGGTCAGAGAGTGAAGTGAACTAAATGATCACAACAGGCCTGAGGAGGACAACTACATTTTAATGAAGGGCAACATGTGGTTCTGAAGTCTGAATGCTGGGATGTGGGCCCAGAGGTCACAGGGCACGCTCCTAGCGGGGCGCCGCCGCTGCCTTCAGTGCGCTTCAGCCCTAGAACAACCTCTTTGAAAGCTAATCCTTGTAAATTGTCTTCCTTGAAAGAAAAGATGAAAAGATGATGACTGTTTTCATAGAAACATAAAAAAAACAACCCATAATGATAGATTGGAAGATGTAGATTAATATGGTTCGGTCGGCTTACATGGATATTGCAAATTGCCATTAAACCATACAGTAACTCAAAGTATTTCAAATATTTAGCTTTGTGGGAGCAAAGAAATGGTTTTTAATCAGTCTCAGAAATAGTTACGAGGCTGCCACCCACAACCGTACCAATTTTTTGGTTGAGGAAACAGAATCCGTTTGGCAGGGCCCCTGTCTTTGATTTCTCTCCGGCTGGCAGGACTTGCTGAGACGCTGCGCCTCTGCGCTGATCTGGATGGGAAATATATGAGAACAGCAAAACAACCCGCTGCCAGGAGAGCCATTCGCTGGCTGAACCGCACCGCGCGGCATTTAACCAAGTGCAGAGTATAGAGCCGATGGTCTGTTCACTCAACTGGGGCATCAGCAATGTACATACCAATTTGTATTGCTTATGCACAGGGCCATACTGTACTGTTTCATTATTTCATAATCCACACTTCTGGGTACCCCTACCACCTGTGGAGCAGGCTATGTTCTGTAGATATTTGACATAGTTTTCTATTGTAATAAAACGTACTTTAATGGTATTACTGTTTGATCCAGGCTGTATAATGTTTGGCGACAGGCTGGAAAATGCAGAATATTTTTATAATGCAGAAAAAAAAAAAAAAAAAAAAGCCCCCATATATGTGCACTACATTACAGGATGATTGGTTGTCCCAAGATCTCAGTCCCTTTTCAGGTCATATGTCTCACACCTCTGCAAACGTGGAAAATTATGGGGTTTTTTTTCCCCCACTTACATCCCAATTCAGTAAATCGGACAGCGAAACAATAACGCTCCATTTCTCAGATGAGAAATTTCGTATGGGTGTTTTGCAGGGAACACCCCTGCCCCACCCTTCTGTTCAGAGATATTTGTGGTCACTAAATATGTCAGGCATGGGAGCTCGCTGATTTTGTTCGGCGTCCCGTATCAAGCACGTGTTTTCATAGTATATCCGCTGTACTTTATGATATGCTGGCAGCTCAGAATGGGGGCCTTGCATTCCACCTGAGTGATAAATTTAGCAGCGAGAAATAAGGACAGTCTCGCGTCACGATAAGTGTGACCAAAGTGTGAACTCATGTACGGAGCAGCTGATCTAAGTTTTTACCCTGTTATTTCCACTTTCGGCTATCATTAACATCAAGCACCAGGAAAAATGGAATGAGATCACATTAGACAAAAACAAAGAAAGCGACAAATGTGTAAAATGATTGGGTTGTTTTTTTTGGCATCTACTGTATGTCTGCCTAAGGTGTAGTCAATTTGATGACAAAACTATAGTATTGCACTTTCTCGGGCACAAAATTTGCAGACTACTTTTTTTTGCGCTCACTCCTCCTCCACCCGAACCGTTCTTGTGGTCACCCAATATCTTAAGCATAGGGGCTCATTACTTTTGGCAATATTGATCTTGATCGGAGTCCTGTATCAAGTCTTTGGGGAATGTGATCGCTCCGCTACTTTTTCCTCCACACTTCCACAGGCCCCCACACCTGCATTCAGCAGCCCCCAGTCTCAAGCCCTCAACCCCAGCAGGGCTCTCCACCCCCCACCCCACCCTCCAGTACCTACAGGTTTCATGACTTCCATACCCTGAGACCTGGCCCTGATCCCTTTGTTTCGTTCACATTCTCAGTGTCCACTCTTTCCCCCTTTACTTAACCCCCCCTCCACCCACTCCCCACTCCAGCCCCCTTCCCCTTGAAGAAGACAAGGTTTCACTGCCTGTCTGAGGGAGGAGCAGTGAAATGGAAAAATTTAATCGCATTAAAAAAAAAAAAAACTCCAGCATTCTTTCATTTGTAAATTCCTATGGCCGGGTTTTCCCTCTCCTGCCACAGTCTGTGCTCCAGGAGACAGACTCCCCCCAAGAAGAGGATTCTGGATCTACCCCGGCCTTCCCCAGGGCCCCCTGCGGCCCCCCAGCCCCCTCCCCCTCCCTGAACCACCAGCAGCAGCACCACTACCCCAACCCCTTCTGTCCTGTTCTTCTAATTCCATTTATCCTCTTTTAAAAAAGACAGAGATCAAAGCAGGTCCCCCCCCCCCCCGGCTCCGCCTCCTCCCCTCTCCGCGCCCTGCCCCCAGCTGCCAGACTGTATTGTCCCTTGTGAATGTGTCACTCTCCGAAACCCTCCGCCCCCTCCCACCACCACCCCCCACCCTCCCCCAAACCCCAGCCACCCTTTGTAAGACCCTTCCGGTTTCATGCCATGTTCTACAGCCCCTATTGTCATCCTGTTCCAGCTCCCCACTCACTCACCACCAGGGACAAGCCACCTGAAGAGCATCGGGGATTAGCGGGTCTAGTTCAAAGGCAAGAGAGTATTCGGGAAGGGGGGAGAGAGGGGCTGACTTTGTTCCCGGGCCTCAGGGAGTCGGGGCGCAGCTGTGGCCCAAATCTTTGCCCCTCTGTGGAGAAGGGTTCAGCCTGCCAACTCCACTCAGCTCCGCTGCCCCAAAAGGCCCTCCGCCCCTCACTCATAGGAAACTACAACTGGACGCCCACAAGGGGGTGGGGGGTGTGGAGGCAACCCCCAGCCTGGGACCTGTCAAGCTCTCCTCTCCTGCCAGTGTTTAGCGATTGGCCTCCCCTGTCTGCAGCTGGTCCTCTCCCTCTCTCTCTCACTTTCCTGGTTTTATTCATACTTTTCTTTTCACCACCCCCGAGAACATTCTGGAGATCTAAAAATTTTTTTCGAAACAGTTCCTCCCGGCCTGCTTTTTGTAACCTCCCCCACCCAATCAAACCCCCCCCCCCCACCTCCCTCACTTCTCCAGGGTTCACTACCTTTTCACACTCCGTCCCTCTGAAATCGAGAGCGATGCGATGTGACGGCAGAGTCGTTCTAGGGCCTGTTCAAATATTTAGACGGGGATTTCACTTTTGATGTTCCCTTCTTCTGAAGTAACATCAAGGGGTGCTTTAAAAATGTGAATTCTGAAACCTAGATTATTCCGCTGCACACGGACAAAATTTCAGCAAGGAAATCAGAAGTATTTATTAAACTACTTTCTCTAACCGAAGTGGTTTTCTTTCAAGTATTTTGTATTACAATTAAAACATTAATTATTGCCATTCAAGTATCACTGAGAACTATTATTGTGTTGATGTAATAAGTAAGAACTGAAATCTGCTCAAGCAAAGGTTGTCATAGGCTCTTTGTGTGTGTAAAATTAACGGTAGCTCAGAACTGATGCTTTGAATTTGGGAGTATTGTACTGTGTAGTCATAACCTGTGATAATTTTTAAGTGAGTTTGTTTCAACCTTATCTTTCTTGTCACCTGTGGTCCCTCCCAGGTAGCAGGGATCACAGAGATGATTTTTGAAATGAGACACCTGACACTCAAACATGAAATCAGAATCTCCTTTCCGGAACTCCAGAATATGTTCTGTCTAACTTGGTTGTTCTTTAAAGTGGCTGTTCTGTTGAATTTCGCTCTCCTCTCCGTATCCCCATTATTAGTTGTTCTATGCCTTCCTTCCTGGGTTGCCCTGCAGCCCCTGTCACCAGCAGCAGGGGAGAAATCTTGTCCTGTTGGTTACCACACTGAGTGAGTAACTCACAATGCCACAAGAGGGCGCTGTAACATTCTGGTATGCCTCACAATGTGTTTTTTAAAAATCAGTTTATATGATGAAACATGCATTGTTATTTGCAGTGAGCAAAATTCAATTCAGAATGTAGACAAAAAGCCAAAAATAACTCATAATGTGAACAAACCTTTCTATATATCATCCTCTCTCAATATATAACCGGACTTGTGAGAATTGAAAAAACCCATCTGGTAGAGGGTGCAGCCAGTTTGTGAAAATCTGAGCTTTCTGAGAATTGGTATACCCCCTCCTGCCCTTTGGGCCTGCTTGCCTGTAGGTGTCTTAAGCCTCCCCAGACAGCCGGACTCTCCCCCCGGTTACCGCATGATGTGGTTGGCTGAGCTTTTTCTGGGGTTAATAGGGTCAGAAGCATGTCTCCGCTCTCTGCTCTCGCCTCGGATTCTTCTGCCCGCTAATCCCATTTCCGCCTGCAGCACAGAGCACGCACGCTAGCTTCACACAAACACAGTAATGTGAAAACAGGTACTTACAGGTGAGATCAGGAGTGTCGTACACACACACACACACACACACACATGCATGCACACATACACACACAAGAACACATGTACATACGTACATGTACACACACGCACACATGCACACATATACTCACACAAACAAAATAATGTGCAAACATGTACTTACAGGTGAGATCACAGGTGCACACACACACACACACACACACACACACACTAGGCACTGTTCAAAAAGATATTATGAAGAAGTATCATAAATTACAGATACTCAAAATGTATCACTTTACTTTTTCAAAATGTAAAATGTAAACAGTAAACAGCCTGGACCCAAAATAACTAGCAAAATGAAATGAAATGAAAACAAATAAGCCAAAACCTTATAAGAACATCAAACCATTGCTGAGGTATTAAACATTTTGGGCAGTGTCATTAATTATGCTTTTATATTTGGGAATATGTAAATGTGTTTTTCTGTCCTTTCATTTTTGTGATTTTATGTATATTCATAGAAATGAAGGGTAAATAATTGCCTCATTGGTGTTGTTTAATGTTTGTTTAATGTTTTTATATCCTGTGAGTGCTTCAATTAATTTTCCTTGGTGAACTTTTTAAAGTTACCCAAGTAGAACTGATTGATTAACTTGAATGTATCTGTGAGAGCAGGAGTTGGTGAAGGAGATAGCAGGTGTCTACTGTGTTGATCAGAGGAGGGTAGTACTGGAGGCAGAAGGGTGGAAGGAGGGGGAGAAGGAGAGGAAGGCAGGTATAGGAGGAGTGAGAAAGAGAGAGAGGGAGGAAGAGGAAACAGGTGTGTGCTGTACCTGAGAGGGAAGGGAGCAGCAGTGGTGGATTATGGGATTACGGCCGCTCAAGTCATGTGAGCGCTGTGGTCTCTGGTGACCCTGATTACTCAGATTACCTCGGTGAAGGTGAAGAAGCTTTACCCTGTTTTTCACTCCGTCACTCTCCCACCTGCCCCGTTTCTTCTCAGCCCCGCTTCTTGGTTCTGGCCGCCTGTCTCGCTCCCGATGGTCAGGCGAAGCACTCGTAGGCTCCTGCCCCGCTCTCTGGACAAAACCGAAAACTGAGACTGGACTGAAACTCTCCGACCCACAGACCGCGAACTGAGGTACGGATGCAGAGGTGAGTGTGATCTTTTGACCTCTTCGTCTCCTTTCCCACACGTGCGGCGACCGGCTCCTGCTGGTTTCTATAGCGCCGTACAGCGAAGACTGAGAGCTACATGCACCCAAAGACAAACACAGTCTCCGTAAGGGAGTATCCAATTTAATCAAAACACATATTTACATTACAGCATGAAGCTTTTAAGTATTTTTTATTTTGTTGGAGACAAACAAACACATCTTTTGGAATGTGCTCTTTTCATTCTGTAATGGAATAACATATTGCCTGAAAGAGACTGAAGTCTGTTCTGATTTAACCTGAAAGAGCTGTGGCACGTTTGACGAAACCTGGCCCTGGGTTTGTAATGAGTGGTCTGTGGGAACAATCCCTCAGGGGTCAGAATGAATGAAGTGGCTATTTTATTGAGGTGTCTCATCAAAGCATAAAAGCTCATAAACACAGAATAATGAGCTGAAAGAAAACGAGGAGAAGAAAGCTGCAGTGCCAGACCTGCTGTCAGCGGGGATCCACCCCAAAAACTTTTACCTGAAACAGGTAAAAAAGGTGATGACAAGCACTGCAAACAAGGTGCTCCACGTCACCTCAGTGTGCTTCTGCTCCGGTTTTGAGGAGTTGTGAAGAGCGGAGGGGGAGATGTTTGAGTAACCCGCTTGGTCTTTAGCAGAATCTGGAAACTGTTTAACATGGCAGCTGGCAGATTATTGTTTTGTTCCCTGATTATTATTTCTAAAATAAAAGCTAATAAAGCATATTTATGTATTTTGGTTTCTTCTGCTCCTACTGATCAAAGCTTTGGCAACTCAGCTCCAGTCCTGGAGATCTGCAGTCCACCTCATTTTTTGGAATATGTTTAAGGTGCCCTCATCAACAATGGTGTCCATCATCGCTCTATCCCGGCTCAGAATTGATTCATCTCTCTAAAGTACATCAAATATACAGTAGGTTCCGTGGGACTAAAACAGTTAAAACAGCCGAAATGTATCACAGATTGTGCCCTCTTTTTTTTTTACAAATGAACTTTTAATTTGTTTCCCTCACAAACAATGATACACAAATTGCAAGTTCTCAATTAACATCTTGACCATCTCTGTTGCAGTGCCCCCCCTGCTGGTGGCGTGGAGGAACACAGGAGGACAAAGTAGAACCTGGGGCGTGAGTGGACAGCACTAATAAATCTCATTACAACGGTAATTTGTTATCTTTGAAGCCTCTTTCATTGTGTTGAGCTCATTTTCACTGGTGATTTTATTCCATTTTAAACATTAATTAAACAGGAGTCTAGTTTTAACATAAATCTCAAGATGTTCTTTGGTTAGTAGTTGATTTTTTAAAAAAAAAAATATTCAACATTCAGGATTATTTGATGTGACTTTTTGTCATGTTCTGGATTTAACACAAACCTGAATGCTGTACGGAGTAAAGAAATTATTCACAGAAGCAATTTGCAGTTGACGAACCCCATTCCAGACTATTACCCTGGACCTTTTAGCCAAAGTGTTTGTGTGCAGGATTAGGAGTGGATAAACAGTTGGATCTTGAGAGCAGACTAATCTAGCTCTGTCTACTGGTTTATATGTCTCGGGCACTTTCATATCCACAAGACAGTAATTGTTTCTGAAATGTAATCTGTGTTTGATTTAAAGATGATGTTATTGTTTTGAGAAGAGACACTGCTTGATTACGTGTTCACTTTATTAAGTGCTTTCTTCTATGAAACATCAATAGACCCAGAGATCAAAGAGCATGTGGAAACACAGACAATACTCTGTTGTCATGGACCACCAAAACAATAATAAACCTATCCTAATGTTCACTATCATTGTAGTGTTTAGCATGACTATAATTTCCTCAAAATAGTGCATTAGACTGCAGTCATTTAGCGAATGCTCATATCCAAAGTGATTTAAAATTCAGTTCATCTTATGTTAATATGTCTGATTAATATGAGAAAATATGTCTAACCTGGCTAGGAATATTCCCACACCAGCAATTATAGACAGTGTGCAATATCACTAAAGCACTAATGCAAGTTAACTGTGCTAACCAGAACTAATACAAATCCTAATTACAGAGATATAGATGGATTATCTGTTATTATGTTATTATGTGTGCATTCGGAAATAGTGAATGTACAATGATTATGTGTGCATATTGAAAGAGTGAATACAGTAATTACATGCGCACGTTACGCAAGTACTGAACTGAATACATACTGTATACGTGTGTATGGAAATTCTAAATACAGTCATTATGTGTCAGTGTTGAAATAGTGAATGCATGTAATTATTATGTGTGGATGTTCAAATAGTGAATGGACAGAATAACTGTGTGTGCATATTGAATAATGAATACATACAGTAAATATGTGTGCATGTTAAAATAGTGAATGAATATACTAATTATGTATGCTTGCTATTTAGGCAAATTTGTGACATTTACCACATTAGCACCTTTTTACAGAAGGTCAGACCCCATCAAACATTTATGGGGGCACTTAAAGGCCAAGAAAGTTCTTGGACACCATTTATAGACCATGGCATAGCATGGATCATCAAGTTTTGCACAGACTTGTGGAGTCCATGCCAGCTGCAGCGCACGCTGCCATTAAGGCAAAAGGAGGAAACACCAAAAAACTGAAATTCTGAAATTCATGTGCATTTTTCAAAAGATTTAACTTTTCACTCAAATTGCTAGTATAATTTGTAGTAAGAAATGTTGTGCTACATTATAAAATAACGCACTTCCTCTAGTGGTCTCAGACTTTGTATAGGATGTTGAAATAGTGAATGCATGTAGTAATCGTGTGTGCATGTTGACTAGTGTGTTTCAGGTAAAGGGCATGGTGTGGGAAGGGGCTGTGAGGCCCTGAGACCCCCCCATGGCGGTGAGTGATGAGGGGTGCGTTGGAGCCCTGCTGCTGCTGCTTTTCTGGGCCATCCTGACGCCCCCAGGGCAGGCGGGCCCCCTGCAACCGGCCCGCAGCCCCATGATGCCTGGCAAGCCCTTCCTGGCGCTGTGGGGTATCCCTGATTTGGCATGCCTGGGGCGCCCCAACCCCAGGGCCTTCGGGATGGAGAGGGAGGGGCTGGTGTCCATCTTCTACGAGGCCGGCCTGGGGAACTACCCCTTCTACAGCCCCCAGGACCAGCCCATTTCCGGAGGCCTGCCCCAGCACACCAGCCTGGACGTCCACCTGCAGAAGGTGGAGGCGGACGTGACGGCGGTCCTGCCCTCGGCGGAGTTCCAGGGGCTGGGCGTGCTCAGCTGGCAGGAGTGGGCCCCGCAGTGGGGCCGTAACCGCGGGAAACAGCGGATCTACCAGCAGGAGTCCCGCGCGCTGCTTCAGGGGTTCTTTCCTGACTGGAGCCCCGAGGAGGTGGAGAAGTGGGCGCAGGTAAATATCACCCGCTTGCTTGAAGTCATCACCTATCCTCATCAACACCCTCACATCCTCCCAGTCAAAACACTAACTAAATAACAAGGGAAACATATTCAATTTGACATAATTTGGCTTAAGATAAGAAAAATGATCTGCAATAGGATAGTAAATGTACTTCTTAAGATGCCATGTGGCACCTGAGACTTTAACCCCCTTCAAGATCAAAAATTGATCTTAAAGCACAAAATATTAAATATAAAGGATCACTCAGGGAAAATTTACCTCCTGATTTTACTTTAATAAATACTCGCACAACAGAAACAGAAAGTGGTGATTTGTAAACTCATTCAAACAGTATAGGTTCTTCACAGCTGTAATGTATGCAATAAAGTAGGTCAAGCCATGTGGGAAATCATTTTTGGGGAAATAAGAAAATGGGCTTATAACTGGATGTGATATATAGCTGAAGAACATCAGGCAGACTAAAATGGAGCCTTCAGTTCAAAAAGCACCCATTAAGATTTCATTGTTAGCGGTGAAGCACCTCTCTTCAGTGTGTAGAAATGACCTCACCATTTATGTAGCCAGGTTTGGTTCGATGGTGATGGCGTCGCTGGTTGTTTCTGCAGGTTGACTTTGAAGCAGCAGCTCAGTCCATTCTGATGGAGACTCTTCAGGAGGCCAGAAGGCTCCGCCCCAAGGGTCTGTGGGGCGTGGCCTCGTACCCAAACTGTTACAACTCTGGGCCTGCCCAACGCCTGGCCAACTACACGGGCCGCTGCCCCGCCACGGAGATGGCCCTGAACGACGAGCTGCTGTGGCTTTGGAAACGCTCCTCTGCCCTCTTCCCCACCCTCCTATTGGACAAGCTAGTGGGCGGGACCCAGGCAGCAAAGCTGTATGCATCCAATCAGATTCGAGAGGCACTGAGAGTGGCAACACTGGCTGGCACTGCCTATGACCTCCCCGTTTTCCCATTGGTCAGAAGTGTCTACACCTCAACCAATACTTTTCTGTCTGAGGTGAGTCTCCATGGAGAGCTCTGCATAACATGAACACTGTGGCAGTCACAATAAGAATGCAGGTGCACAAGACACCCTAAGAGGGATGTATAGTCCCAAAGACTATACATGAGAAAAACATACAATTTAAATTTGAATCAATTAACCTGTCAATGAAATTACATGAATGAAGTAACAAACACGCCATTTACTTTTGACTCTGAGGAAGACATTGTTGATGTTGAAACATCAGTCTCCCTTGTTCCTTAAAGTGTCTTTTGTTCTGAGCTCTGAGTGCTCCAGCTAGCCTTATTACGGGCTAGTCCCTGTGAAATTGTCCGGGTGAGGAGTTCTGTTATACAGTTTGATTAAGCTCCTCTGTAGTCTTCTTTTTTTATCGCAGGCTTGGTGCACGTCTGGTACCCTTTTTTATTTAACGCCCTGAAAAGACCACACTTAAGCTAAATAAACTCGATAAGCGTGTGTGTGAGCAGCAGATGTTGATGGTGCACGTGTTTGGGTCTGTCCTCAGGCTGACTTGGTAAATACCGTGGGGGAGAGCGCAGCCATGGGGGCGGCCGGCGTTATCATCTGGGACAAATTCTTCTCAGCCAAAACCCAGGTACCTCACCGTCTGTCTCTTCCTGTCCGATAAACCGAATGCTAAGCAACCACTGGGACCCGAATGCTTTGGAGATCAGATTCAAACTACATTTGTCCTTAACTGTGTAACTTTTTTTTTCTCTACAAGAGCAGTTTGAGAGTTCATTTTCATGATTGCTGAACTTAACAAATTGTATAGTTACAAATAATAATCTTAGAAGATAAAATATAAGAAGTTCATAATGCCCATTAAGATTTTATTTTTGCATTGATTTTAGTATGTTCAGATTGACATGGACGGCTATGTGGATGATGGCATATTTGTTCGATGTTTGTTGTCTGACTGTGTATTACTGTGTATTATGTCTGCTCTCAGAAAGCATGCTGGGAAGTGGCAGAGTTTGTGCGGGAGGTCCTTGGCCCGTATGCGACGAATGTGACGACGGCGTCCAAGCTGTGCAGCGTGGCACTGTGTCAGGGGCGTGGCCGCTGCGTGCGCAGGAACCCCGAAAGCCCCACCTACCTGCACCTGCCGTCCGCCAGCTTCCTACTGCTGTCAGACGGGGGCGACGGGCTGCAGGCGATGGGAGAGCTGGCCCCCGAGGACCTGGAGGCCTGGCGCCGGGACTTCCAGTGCCAGTGGTACGAGGCGCTGGAGGGCACCGCCGCCGACGAGGAGTCACCGTTGGCAGGGGCCGGGAAGCGCGGAAGAAAGCCTCGTCCGCTGACCGAGCAGAGTACCATGGTCGGGCCCATGCTGGCGGGACCAACGCTGGTGGGGCCCACGGTGGCCGGACTCACAGCGGCCGGACCAACGGCCGGACTCACACCGGGACTCACCCCTGTCTCTCCCCAGAACCAGGGCTCCGCATCCCTGCCCCTTCCCCTCTTCACCCTGCTGCTGTCTGCCCTCACCCTCCTGAGCTATGCATGAGTGGACCTCCAGGGCAGAAGGCAAAACCAGTGAACAGGCAATACTGAATTCCCTCTCTGGACCCCCACCCCGCCCCCTCCCCCCTCCAAGCCGCCACAATCCACGTCTTAAAAAAAGGGTTTTAAGTGCTTCTGTGAGTCTTCGCACTCAGAACTGTGCATGTGCAGAAAAATCCAATGGCAATTAGATGAGGACAGGGTGACTTGATTTACTGAAACATCACACGTGCTCTAGCAGACTGCGTCAGCTGAAATTCTGCTCATTTATTTGATTGACGATTTGCACATTGTGCGCTGTGTTTGTAGTTCTTTTAGTTGTGCTCACGGGCTACTTGTTTACTACCTTTGCTTTGCTTTCACTGTTTTTTTTTATGTGTACTTTGCTCTGTCTGTATAGAAACACAAACAGTACCAATACCAACTACATCTGTAACTCAGTTTTAAGAGGCTGTCTGGGGTTTTCACTTAAAGTTCCATTGCATTGTGGGTAGGCATCTGCTTTTGTGCTACATCAGATTTCCTTTGCAATCTTCAGGCATACATAACAATCACGGCAAAACGGGACTCGCGAAACTTGACATGATGCACTCCACCGATGCCAGATAACGTGTACAAAATGTGCATCTTATCTGCGGTTTGCTGACGGTTTAAAACAACTTGCCGAGGGATTATGTATTGTTGGGTTATTTGTATTATGTCTGGGGAACATGCAAGAAATGTAAACATCACCTGCAGATGTGTGTGTAGTTTATTTTAACTGACCTTCTGATCCTGCTGAGCAAGCGGGCGATTTCCTAGCTCTGAGCTTCTCCTTCCACTGTAGGAGAGCACTCACTTTCCACTAAGAACTACTCCTATGAAAGCTCCGACACACACTGGTTTACAATCCTAATAATATTCACTCAGATATTTCATAAATTCATAAATATGGATATTCCTATCCTTAAAGAGAAATCAGCAAGATAAATGTTTACATAAAATGTACAAAATTCTATGTTTGAAGATGAAAGTTCAAAGGATCACCTGAATAACTGATATTTCCTAGCTGTGTATCACACCCTGTTGTTTGAAAATGGTGTTGAAAAAAGCCGCCATTAGTGAAATGATGAGTTAATTTTCGATACTTTTCCCATGTAATTCCTTGAACTCCCATGTCACCAGTCTATTCTCCTGTTTTATGGGTGTTTCTTCACGTTAAACTGGGCAGAAGGTCTGGCTGCGTGGGGCTTTAATGCTCCTAGATACTGGCTAGCAGCCACTTGAGGGCATAACACTTTACACAGGAAACCTAATCACTCTGTGCCCTCAGAGCATCTGCCTGCCCTTGATGCCAGCTATCTCACTTGGATGAGGTCAGTATTAACACCTTCAGTAGAGAGGAGTGTAAT
Organism: Albula goreensis; assembly: GCA_022829145.1. NCBI lineage: Eukaryota > Metazoa > Chordata > Actinopteri > Albuliformes > Albulidae > Albula > Albula goreensis. The sequence continues at coordinate 32,501,078 of CM040752.1, forward strand.
ATCAAACATTCTCACCATTCGTTTCCAAGCAGTCACATCAGTGTGGGTCATATTTTTTCTATAGCTTTCTATCGTGGTGAGATCATAGATCATGAGGATATAAGTAGAAGAGGAAGCATGTGACACACAAAACATGTGACCCGAGAAGGACAGCAAGAGAGTGTCACCAGCAGTCATGTGACCATGGTGGGTAAAATGAGTTGTGTGAAATTAAATGCTGAGGAAAATGTTGAACTGACAAGGTATGCTTCCAGTTATGACACAAAGTTAGTATTGTGTGTTGAAAGTGGAGAGAGAAAGGAAAAGGTCTCAAAAAATGAAAATATCTGACAGGACGCAGAAACATGAAAGAGTATCTGAACTTCAATCCAAGTTTAATACTCACAGTGTACAAGGATCTTAGAAATATGAACCGTTGGAAGTTCAGACAAACTCTGTTCTTTAGTATCCATAAACAAATTGATTCTGAATATTCAGCAACATTCCCAGACTCATTAGCAGAGATATAATATTTCATCTGAATATGTACACATGTATACACAGCCCAGACAGGAGTAAGATAGGCAGGACTGAGGGAATGCCGTGGCCTGCAGCTCAAGCACGGACACCTGACAGCCCAGGTAAAACACAAGCAGAGATGCCGCTCCAGTTTCTGTAAATTTATTGTGTTATTTTTTAAAATATACAATAAGGACAAACTAAATAAAATGTTAAGGAAAAGAAAGGGACCATATTTACAGAAATAGCGTTGATTATACAGGGACAACGAGTGCAGTGGAAAACCTGAGGCCTCACAGACGGCTCCCTCCCCATCCCCCCAACCCCCCCCTTCAGCCTGTTCCTCTCATCTAACTCTGAGTCAGCCCCCTTCTTCAGTATTTCCTACGTGGAGTCGCAGCTAAAAGGACACTTGCCTCCGAGGTCCGAGGGAATGCTAGCAAAGTCAAATCGAGTTGATGGCACACTGAACACGCACGGGTCACAGGGGTGGGGGTGGGGGCGGTGAAAACCCTTCCAATGTCATCCATGACGGGGCATCCGTCGCCTCGGCAACGCCCAAGATAAAGTGGAACACGCCCCTGCGTCCGTCTCCATAGCAACACACCTGAGCTCATCTTGGCACGTCAGCATCAGAGTGTCCTGCTACCCGGCTCCATGACGCATTCCAGGAGGGAAGGGGAGGACATCCGGAAGGACACATATCAGAGTGACACGCTCCCAGCCGGAGCACGCGCAGCAGCGCTGCTCCTTCTAATCCCACCTGTTCCCCTCTAATCTCCACCTAAAGGCCTGCCCTGCCACAGGAAGCAAAGTGCTGTACGTCACCGAGACCTGCTCTCTACTTACACACACGGGGACCTCCTCCCGTGGGACACGCATTCACACAGCCACACTCATACACACGTATATAACACACACACACAGGCGCATACAGACAGAGCCACCCTCCTCACTGGTTACACTTCAGCAAACTGAGCTGGAGGGGGGTGGTGGACGGCAGGAGTGTAGAGGCAGGAAATGGTTGCTCTCTGGCATGGTGGTGCTTGTTTGGGGGGGGGGGGTTGGGATCGGGACAGTGCAGTCACAGGGGAGGGGGAGGGGGAGAGGGTGGGGGCTACTTGCAAAGAGCCTCTAGGGCATCCAATGTGCGCTTAACGTCCCGGATCTGCTGGGCCAGACCGTGGATGGGCTGCATGGAGCGGTCCAACTCCTCGCAACGTGCCATCAGCGTGTACATTCCCTACGGAGACACGGACACGGGAGGAACCATCAGAGCCAGGGCTGAACCTAGCCTTTAGGAGGCCATGGGCAAGATTTTGGCCGGGGCTCCCCTGCCCCACAACTCAGGCTCCTATAGAACCCATGTAATTGCAGGAGGCCCCCTTCTCGGCTAAATGAGTTAAGGTTGCAGTACCATTCTTGTACCATCTTCTTCACCATGCTGATGAATAGCAATGACAAAAAAATCCTCACAATCAAATCAGCTGAGTATGGGGACCTCCAACCACTAGGGGGCACTAAGCAGTCACTTGAGTCACAGGCAAGCCCTGTATATGCATAACCCTGACACACGATGTTTCACCCCACCAGACATAAGACTCACCTTTATGCTCATGTCCACAGCCTCCCCCAGACTATCCACTGAATCCCGGTACGTCTGGATGTATCCAACACTCAGGGCTGTCATCTGCACTCAAGATACAGAGAGAGAGAGTGAGACACAGGCGGAGGCGAATCGCCGTGCAAACCCACACCAAGTAAAATAAAAAATAAGAGACAGACACTGGGTCTGTTAGACAGCTCATGAGACAGAGCTCTAAAAGCTGCAGTGTTTGCTGGCTTTTGGTATGTTTCCACACTTACACAATTAAGCCCAGTCATTGACTGGCTAGTGCGCCCTTAGTCTAAGGCCTAAGTTGGCGGCCGATTGAAAGGAATCCATATAAAACAAGCAGACACTGCCACAGCCGGAAAGCACCCACAATGCATATAAAAATAAGGATGGAAACTGCAGAGTGGCTCAGCATAAAACAACCTTTGGTCAGCCATCTTTTTCAGCGAAAGGCAAATGTTTATGGAATGCTCCAACGGCCGAAATAAAAACTCAAACGGACCACAAGCTTTTTGATTAAAATTGTGAAACTTTGGCGAAAACTGAATCAGATCTGCAAACATCAATTATGTGGAATTTTTATGTAACAGGTGTTAAGACAACAAAGACCCTTTGATTTAGCATACATATGTACATATATGCACATACTCGTCATTAGATATTTATAGCAATTTTTATGTGATTTTCGATTTATTATTACTATTTTCTACTATTATCAGTTTTTCATTTAAAACTTTGTAACAAATTTTAATTTAAAAGCCTAAACAGGGACAGGGGTTGGAAATTAGCATTGGCTAGAAACCCTGTTTGCGGCGCATGCTTCATGTTTTAACCTGTAACAAAGTCTAGCTGCATTGGCCCTGATAAATAAACAGTTAAATAAAGAAAATAAATATGATATGTTAAGGCATTATGTGTAATTCTGGGCCTCACGTTCTGGATGGTTCCATTGAGGCTGCGCATCATCAGCTCCACGCTCTGGGCCACGTCCTGCGTGTGTCTCTGCAGGTCCAGCAACACGTTCGGGTCGATGGGGGGGATGTCCACGGGCCGGCGCAGGGACCCGCGACCCCGTACCGGGTAGTCAGCTGAGAAGGGTCGGGTTTGTGGGGAGACACAAAGGAGAGCCACAATTAACGGCCTTGCGCAAAACCGACTTAAAATCACCTTTCACACAGACCTGGGTCTTTATTCCGATAATGAAAAAAAAAAACACATATGGGGCATAACAGCAAATAAGACAACAGATGAAGCAGGGCTTTTTTTGTGGCATGAAGACAGAGAAAACACATGCCAGTCAGCGCAGGCTTCATTCTCTGTATGATGGACTGCCGGAATGCAGCCGAGAGGAGGACACGAAGCAGAGCAATTCTTAGGAGCTGGTCCTCCGGACCCCCAGTCCCCCCCCTGCTGGCCCTGATTCGCACTCACAGTCGGAGTCCAGGCTCGGTCTGGAACTCATTCTGATCTTGTGCTCCAGGTTCTTGGTGATGAAGTGGGTGAGCTCTCCATCGCGGCTGACGGTCCCCTCCAGCTCCAGGGCGCTGGAGATGGTGGCCCTGCGGCCCTCGGCCTGCCCCCCCCCCCCCGCATCGCCCCGCACACCTGGCTGATCTCGTCCAGACTCTTACTGTCCTGCATGCCGCGCACGATGCGCTCCCGCTCGGGCGCGTTCCGCACGTGCACGTTCCTCACGTGCACCTGCGCCATCACATGGGGCGGGCGGGGGGGCTCCTGGCAGCGGCCCGGGTGGCGGCAGCTCTCCGCCCCCTCGCTCGGAAGGAGGTCCTTCGGGCGCGTCTGGCTCTCGGCAGCGGCGGCGGCGGGGGGGTCTGCCACCGTGTGGGGATCAGCAGAGAGCTGAGGAGAACAGGACAAATGTTATTCACGTTTTGTGGGCCCATACCTGCACATCTCAAACTGCTGTCTCACCCAGCCCTCAGTTACCCCAGCAGCTCAACATCTGCGTGGATCAGAGCACAGACTTTACCTGAGACGAATCCTCCTGTGTGTTCTCCTGCTCCTCATCGGACTGCTCTTCCTCCTCCTGTTGTTGATCTTGCCCCTCCTCTTCCCCCTCCTCTACCTTTCTTCTTTGTGAATCCAGTAAAGAGTTACCAATGTTCTGAGCTGCAGATGCTGGGGGCGTGTCTGTGTGAGGTGAATCTGAGTGGGTTTCCTCCATGTTAGTCTCCACTCCATGAGACTCATCTTTATGAGGATCCGTTGTGGGAGTGTCCACTGAGTTTGAGTGCTCTGTTTCAGCCTGTAATGTGTTTGACCCCTCTGTTTGACCCTCTAATGTGTTTGACTCATTTGTGAGAGTTTGTACTGGGTTTGACTCCTCTGTTTCAACCTCCACTGTGTTTGACTCATCAGTTTGAACCTCAAATGCGTTTGACTGGTCTGTTTGAGCCTCCAATGTGTTTGACTGCTCTGTTTGAGTCTTCAATGTGTTTGACTGCTCTGTTTGAGTCTTCAATGTGTTTGACTCCTCTGTTTGAGTCTTCAGTGTGTTTGACTCCTCTGTTTCAGCCTCCAATGTGTTTGACTCTTCTGTTTCAGCCTCCAATGTGTTTGACTCCTCTGCGTAAGCTTCCACTGTGTCTGACTCTGAATGCAGGTCTGTCGGGGGCTTCACTAAGCTTGGCATGTCTGAGATGCAGGTGAGGGACGTGTCTGTGACTCTCTCTCCCTCACAGTTCACCTCCTCCACAGAAGGTCCCTCGGGCAGCTCAGGCCTCCTGTGCTGTATTATCTCCGCATATTTCAGAGGCTGTGGGGTGGGGGTGCTGTGGTCCAGGGAGGCCTCCCCAGCACAGAGCTTCGGGGACTCAGGCGTGTCCACCCCATTGGCTGCTTCCTGCACATGTGCACCAATCCCGGGGGAATGGCTCATCCCTTAGCCTGCTGCACAAAACATCGACCGTTAATCACACCTTAAACACAAAAATTTTACAAAATACATAGTTCTACTCCGCATTACCACAACTAGTTACTGAAGTATAGACCTTGCATTTATCTTCACAAGCGTCATCGCATAATCTATACGACTCGTTACCGTGAAACACGACGCAGAGCAATTTAATAATGTCGGCAGGATGATTTATTCGCTGCAACAAGATGTCACTTACTGTTTTTACTCGAAATGTAGTGACCTTCCAGTAAAAAACACGTTAATCTAAATAAATTACCAAAAATACAGTCAAAAGAACATTTTAAAGTCACAAAGAGGAACTGATCTGTTAGCTATCGGTACCTAGCTAGCGAGCTAACCGGCAATCTGACACTTTCCACTCTTCTATAAACAAAGATCACAGCGATAGTGATCTTGTCTCGACAGACAGCTAGTTAGAGCTACAGTTCCTCAATCCGGTGAACGTGGTCGTGTGATGTTGCTTCCCTTTTTATGAACAGAGGCACAACCGAAACAAGCGAGCTCTGAGACCGCAATCGCAACAGCTAACAGTTAGCTGGCTAACTATCTAGCGAGGCCTCGAAATTTAAAGTTGTTTGGTAAAGTGTTTCACAAACTGTATTGTCAACAATTGCTAAGAGGACATGAGCAATCTAAGTAACGCTACCTACGTGCAGAAAGATGAAATATATTGTGAAATGCGTCCAAATTCATGTAGCCAACTAGCTTCCTGGCTACGTAAACACTCACCACTTAAGCGATTTCCTGGGGATGAAGTTTTCCAACAGACAGAGTCCTACCTCTTTAACCTCCGATATAGCAACAATGTACGCGCGTACAACATAGTTCCGCGTGTAGATGACTTATTGTTTTTCCTACTTTTTTGCAGTACATGATTGGTAAAGTAGCCTACAGTAAAATTACTAAATTAAATATAGAGAAATATGATGTTCCAGAAGAATGAAGTGAAATAACCTAATGATGAAAAAGCTTAGACAATACAAATATGCACATGCCAAACAGCCGGGTGAGAAGTGCTGTTCTAAATAATTAAAATTCACTCATATGTGGAAGAGCTCTGGAACAGCGAAAATACACATTTGTTTTCCACCTATATTGCTTTGAAAAATTAGCTCAAGGTATTATCTTATTGTGCTTAGAATAATTAAGACTTCAGACACACCTTATCCATCTCTGGATGTAGTTGAATCTCCGAGCGTGGACACTACAGTATTGATGGAAGATATTGCAGAGATTGCAGGTACAGGTGTGATTGGGTAATTCAATTTAGGAAGAAAAGGCTGAGAAATTGGATACGTGGGATATGGCCTGAAATTTAGTATAAAATGACTGAGCAGCCCTTAAAAATTTTATTAATGATAAGGCTGTGTGTGTATATCAGTCTAGTTACCTTAAACCAATAAATGTGAAGAAATACCATTTAAATTACCATATTTCAAATGGGTTAATATTGAGGATGTGATTCTTTTATTTTGCCATAATTATCCTGTAAATTGCTTTGCCTACCTAGGTTACATGTGACTGGGGTCTCCCCCCATTTAGAGAAATGTTGTGTCTTGTGGCTGTGATATTTTTGCACGATTGGTCACTTTTGATTTCACAAAGCTGTGACTCCTCATGGCCTCATAGTATGACTCCTGTGTTCAGTTTTGTGTGCTATGTTCCACGTGCCGCCAGTATTTTCCTGTAGCAAATCATTAACCATGCACAGACTGTGGTTGCGGTCAAGGCGAAATCCACCTTTGGTAACAGGCAGAAGTCAGAGGTAATCTGAAGAGCAGGTAATCTGAGGTTTAGGGTTATGGCAGGCCAGTCCATCAGGAACTGTGGAATGATTTCCGAGAGTTCTAAAGTGAGATAAATTCCAGTGTTCCAGAATATGGGGCACAGAGGTCAAATGAGTTCACATGAGTTCACAACGCTACTGACAAAGGCCAGTGTCATTACAGATAATCCAGACAAGGCCTTCTGTATAGGCCCATCCCGCTGTAACAGGTCTGGACCATGATGGAGCCCTCATGGCTGTTTGGGATGTCTGAACATGGAGAAGATTTCATGGTATAATCCAAAAACATGATAGGGACCTCTAAAGTCACACAAGTTTTGCAGATACAAACAAAGAGAGAGAGGAGAGAACAAGAGAAAGGAAGAGCAAGAAAGACAGAGAGAGAGAGAGAAAGTGAAAACAAGAGAAAGAGAGTAATTTAAAATGCTTTATTTCTTTTGCAAAATCACTGTATAAAACAAAAGTTTCAGACAAACAAACATTTCAAAGTAAAATATGCGGTATAAAATTAAATACATAAGAACATTTAATGACTGCATCCTCTACTGCTAAAGGTCATTCAAAAAAAGATTTAAATATTAAATTATTTTCTGATGATGGCAAGCTATCTGTGTCAGAGTGTGGGGAAGCTTTGGATCTGGAGACTGTAGCATTTCAGAGTTTAATTAAACACACAAGACTTTACTCTGTGCTGGCTCATCTCACACCTGGGAGAAATCTCGCCATGCGTAGCTTTATTGTGCTTTTTTGCAAGAGGTGCTACTGAATTCTCCAGATTTTACTCAAAACAATGAAAATAATAAACAGCAACAATAAAAGTATGTAAGTATCAAAGGACACAATCTCTGCAGATATCCTTGTGTTCCAAAACTAACTTTGTGCGTTTTGCTTCTCTCCTTCATTTTTTTCCAAGTTGCACACACAAATAAAAAACACCTGCCAGTGCAGAGCGAGGGAAATCTTTCACTATGAGAAGAGAATACCCTGAATACCCATTGAGTACTGAGTGCTGACTGAGATCATACCAGTATAATGATTACTGTGGCTTATACTGGGGTATATGGAAATGCAGTCTGTATCCTTTGAAAGTAAATATATATCTATTCAACTGCTAATCAGAATTGACTGTCTTTGAGAGAAGTAGGAGTATTTCTGTGCGAGTGGATGAACAACTATATGTACACTATTTATAGCTTTGAGACATCACCACAGACAGACATGCAGAAACGCACATGAAGTCTCACCTTTTAAATCAGCCGTACAAAGACTACACAGCTAGCAGAACCAATGCCCTGTCTATTCCACCAACCCAAAGTCTTGCTCTTGCCAAAACCCACAGCTGCTCCCATGACAAACCAAAACAGAAGTTTCATTTTATTTTTTATTCCTTAAAATAAGTATAGATAACTATAATTAATCATTAATTTTAAGAGAATAACAAGAAACCAAGCCATGTAACTACCATTCGGCTTGAACACAGTATTTTTCATATTCAACAATAGGCCTGTAGAAATTTATAAATATGATCAAAATACATATTTTTGACACTAACTAGTATTTTTTGATGACACATTACCAGTCTCGTGCCAAAGCAATATATGTTTATTTTTTATGAAAGTCAGTCGTTATTTATTATTTTACAGTAATAATTTATTAAATAAAATCCCACAGAGACAACCATTTATCATTTAACATTACAGGATTACTCATTTTAAACACAGGTCAAAAACTATACGCATTACTTTTTATTACACAACCTCTCATTGTTCAAATAGTTTTACTTCCTGTAACGTTTGGTATGAAATGACTGACTTCCATTTAACAAGCTAACAATAGATGTCTGTATGGCCACCGGTGTCCAGTCATCAAGCAATTTTTTATCTATGAGAACTAATGAGCTATTTTATGTTCACACATCATAATTATGTCAATTATGTGACAATATACAATCCAAAAATTGTTACAATGCACACATATAATCTATGTTGTTGGGGGATGGGGGTGGTTTGGTGGGTTTGTTCATTATTAGTTTATGTAAAATTGTTAACTGCTGATGTTTTTAGAGCACTTTTTTTGTTGCATGCAGGTTCTATTCAACCTGCTATTTTCACATATGTCAAAACAAAGAAGAAGAATATGCTTTAGAAGAATATCGGCATTGCAGCAGTCTGTGATTTGTCTATTGATTATATTTGTTGTGCAGTTTGCTGGAGAAAAATCAACTGTTCTTGAAGGGTTTTTGAGGAAACCAGTGTGACACCAGATAAGTTAAATACATAATAAAATAATAAAAATACTGTGTTCAAGAAATAGCAGGCACATGAAGAAAACTGTTCTGGAATTTTGAGAGCACATAAGAAAATTAGCTTTGTTTACTCTTCTAAATCTGACCTTTCAATAACATTTTTCCCCCTTTCTAGGAACTTTTCTTTTGTGTATGTTCACAAATCCCGAACTACAGATTCCTTCAGCCATGCCGCAGTCACACCAGAAAATTCATCACATTTTGATGACAGAAATCCCCGGTTCTTCATTGCATTCACTGCAGGTGCACTTGAGATTCACGGACGCATGCGCAGACACCCAGTTCTTTGGCTGCATCAGCCATGATTTAAGTTAAACGTCATTATAAAAGCGGGTCCACTCCACTCCATCTTTCTGCTCCTCGCAAACAAGTCAGAACGCATTCTGTCCTCACACAGTTAGTGTATGCGTGCTCAACGCGTTTTTACATCTGTGATTATGTTTATGAATGTGTTTGAGAGAATGTATGAGTGTGCATGCACATGAGTGTGTGTATTTGTGTATGTGTGTGTGTGAGAGTTTGTTTGTATGTTTTTCTGTGCATCTAGATGCTTCGTGGGGCTCTCTGGGCTGGTGGTGGTGGTTTGCTCCTGCTCTTCCTCCCTCCTCCTTTTCCTGCTCCTCCACCTTCTCCTCCTCCCCCTCCTCCACCTCCTCCCCCTCCTTCGTGTCCCCTGTGCTTCTCGCTCTGGCCATCGGCTCCGTCTGCCCTCTTGCGGTTCTTGCTCCTGTGCCGTCGGCGGCCCTGGCACTGCTGCAGGCCCGCGGCGGGCCACGCCCCCGCCGACCCGGTCCAATCACGCTCAGCTGCACTGTCACGGCGGTCCAGCTGAACCCGTGCTCCTCTAGCTGGCAGTGGTACACGCCCCCATGCCCTGGCTCCGCCCGCCGAATCAGAACTCCCCTGTCAATCACAACCAGTTGCTCCCCTGATGTCACCTGGAAACCAATCAGCACAAGTTCACCTGTTAGTTTATGTGTGGGATGTCCTGCCTCCCAGCTGTCTACCTCTCTTTCATACAGGTACCTGGTGCAGTTTGTGACTGTCCCCCCTCTCCTCCCTGAACCAGGTAATAGCAGCATGTTGGGACTTGGGCAGACACTCCAGGTATGTGCTGTTTCCCTCAGCAACCACCATCACCCTCTCCTCTGCATCCACCTGCAAACCAGCTGTAATACACATATGCACACACACACACACACACACACACAGACACGCATACACACACATGTACGCACACGCACATACACACACACACACACACACACACACACGAATACAGAGTCAGACAGATACATTATATTTACATAATTTGACATTGGGACAGAGAGATTGTACAAGGACATATTAGGTTGTTGTGTAAGGGCAGTGAATGAGCAGGAATTTGTGTGTGGGAGGGATGTGAAATTTCTGAGTGTTAGCACTGAAATCCGATGACTGTGCTGTAACAGTTTCGTGAGTGGGTGAGCAGCAAAAGCATCTATCATGGAACCCAGCTCTATCTCTGCTTCCCCCTGTCCTTGCTCTTCAAATTTGCAGTGGCCTCACTTACCTCCCTGTCTGACGCACTGGGTCAGTGGGTCTCCAGCATCACCAACCTGGCGAGCATTCCTCCTGCAAGTACACACAATGAATGGATGAGTCACATTGTGTGTGTCTAAGTGCATGTGTGCGTGTGTATCTGTGTGTGCGTGTGAATGACTGAGTGTGCTTGCATTAAGGAGTGAGTGTGTATGTGTGCATGTGATTGTGTTTTTGTGTGTATGTGTGTGCTTGCATGAATGAGTGAGCGTGTATGTGTGTGTGTGTGTGCGCGTGTGTTTGTGTATGTATGTGTGCGTGTGTGAGTGAATGAGTGTGCGTGTGTGTGTGGGTGGAGAGTGAGAGAGAGTGTGCATGTAAGTATGTGTTTGTGTATGTGTGTGTGAGCATGTGTGTGTGTGTTTGTGTTTGTATGTGTTTGTGCATGTGTGTGTGTGAACATGTATGTGTGCATGTGTGTGTTGCATGTGTTTGTGTGATCACGTGTGTGTGCATGTGTGTGTGTGTGTGCATGTGTTTGTGTGTGTGTGTGCATGTGTTTGTGCATGCATGTGTTTGTGTATGTGTGTGTGTGTGTATGTGTGCATGTGTTTGCGTGTGTGTGTGTATGTGTGCGTTTGCATGTGTTTGTGCATGTGTGTGTGAATGATGGTGCGTCAGTCCTCCCGCTGACCTGCGTGTGATGGGTACGAAGGGGCTGCAGGCCTGGCCGTCCCAGGTGCAGTACGGATCCCGGGCCAGGCAGCACTCTGCGCAGGCCTGACCATACAGATCGCACTGGAACAGGGCAAGCTGGGCCACACCCTCCCTGGAGCCCACAAACAGCCACTGCTACACACAAACAGAGAGGACAGAGAGAGAGAGAGTTCATTATAGTCACCCTAACTGCTGTATGAACACACACACACACACATACACACACATTCAGAAAGATCAGTACATCACACTAACTGCTACACAAATGCACACACATACAGGCATACACACACACACACACACACAAGGTAATTAGTTTCACCCTTACTGCTACACACAAACATGCACACCAACACACACACGCACAGATCATTAGATTCAGAGGGACATTCATAATTATCATGCAGTCTAAAGTAACCTCCATGCTATTAACATCCAGTTTGGAGGAGTAATTAACACAGGTTTTGGAGAGAATGTGTCCCAGATACTGCCCCAGAACAAACATGTCCTGATCCTGCAAACCTAGATTTATTGAGCTCTTTTAATTGTGGGTGTATGAAAGAGCGCTGTTGTGCAATCACACAAAAACGAAGCATGCAGTAGGCAGCAACCTGGCCTGAGTCCACCACGACCGCAGAGGAAGCCTGCACAGGAACTCAAACAGGCCAGACATGCTGAAGAATTGCCCTTCTATTTATCATAGTCCAGTTAAAAACGCACATCATTTTGAATGATCTCAGGAGATCAGGCCATGTCTGCTGGTCTGAAGATAAGTGACAAGATGTCCAAAATAGATTATATCTATCCAGTACACAAGTAGGTTATTGTTTTACTCTTTCACTCAAGGACATGTGTCTTGTTGTTGTTGTTTTTGTTCAATGTTTCTCTTCCTCCACAGTTGCTGTCAACAGCTTCATTTTTTTTTATTAGCACTGACAAACACCAATTAGTCCCTGACTGCGTAAGGGGTCATGTGACTGTGCTGGTTGCCAATGGCTGAATTAAGACTGCTAGCGAGGCAACATGGAGGTTGGCTGCTGAAATACAGTTTAAGAGGCCCAGGTGGTCATGTGCTCGGTTTTCCCTCTGGGCTCCATACATGTGTGATGTAGGAACCACTTCTGTGTTTAATGTGCGAAAGCCAATCGTGTGTGCGCATATACGGGAACCCGTCCCCTCCCTGTGTTTCCATGGTGACTGCTGATTATCTGGGTGGGGTTATTCAGCGAGTCTTACCCTTTTCTTAGAGAGGCTCATCGCAGTAATGGCAGACTTCCCCTGTGTGTGAGAGAGGGAGGGGGGAGAGAGGGAGGAAGAGGGAGGGAGAGAGAAAGAGATCTCAGTTTCATCAGATGTTTATAGGGACCAGACGAAGCAATGAAGGTTTATCTGCAGTTAGGCTGTAGACACATGTCTCCACAGAGATTTGCTGGGATTTGCTTGATAAACAGACAAACAAATACACTCACTCACCCACTCTCCCACCCACTCACTCCCCCACCCACTCACTCACTCACCCACTCACCCACTCATTCACCCACTCACTCACTCACCCCCAACCCACTCACTCACTCACCCACCCACCCACCCACCCACCCACTCACTCACTCACCCACCCACCCACCCACCCACTCACTCACTCACCCCCTCATTCACTCACTCACCCACTCACTCACTCACTCACTCACCCCCTCAATCACTCACTTACTCACTCACAAACACACGCGCACACACACACACTTACTCACTCACTCACTCGCTCACTCGCTCGCTCACTCACTCACCCACTCACTCACTCACCCCCTCACTCACTCACTCACTCACCCCCTCACTCACTCACTCACTCACTCACTCACTCACTCACTCACTCACTCACTCACCCCCCTCATTCACTCACTCACTCACCCCCCCTCATTCACTCACTCACTCACTCACTCACTCACTCCAAAATAGCCTTTAAGAGGAACAAATGCTGGAATTAATTGTTTGTCCACACAAAAATTAATACTCACATGCTATGGATATTGGCACATATACAATAATAATATTATATGCATAATACTGGTTCTTATTTTTTGGATATCCAAATGAGGAAAAACAAGAAATCAGCTACATAAAATGAGAAGCCTATTTCCTTCCATCCACCCTCCAAATTAACATGTTCAACACAGTTAAAAGGGAGATGGTAAATTAATTACATACAACAATGTTGGAATTAATGGGTGGAATTAAAGGCAATCTGGAGAGCGAGCGCTGCCAGTCTGTTTTTAGACCATCAAATTAAAACGCAATTCCCATAATAGTATATTACAGATGTATAATATTGGCATAAATGTATTTATTTATATGAGATTTAATGAAGACACTGCCTGTATCTGTAATATTTCCAGCTAATTAAAGGACCGAGCCTTTAAAGTAGAAGTTATACCCACGCCATTGCACCAGGGCACTGTTTCCCTGCTCTAACCAGAGGGAAGAATGCCCTCTGCTGGCTCCTTCCATCCCACGCCATTGCACCAGGGCACTGTTTCCCTGCTCTAACCAGAGGGAAGAATGCCCTCTGCTGGCTCCTTCCATCCCACGCCATTGCACCAGGGCACTGTTTCCCTGCTCTAACCAGAGGAAGAATGCCCTCTGCTGGCTCCTTCCATCCCACGCCATTGCACCAGGGCACTGTTTCCCTGCTCTAACCAGAGGGAAGAATGCCCTCTGCTGGCTCCTTCCATCCCACGCCATTGCACCAGGGCACTGTTTCCCTGCTCTAACCAGAGGGAAGAATGCCCTCTGCTGGCTCCTTCCATCCCACGCCATTGCACCAGGGCACTGTTTCCTGCTCTGCCACTCTAACCAGAGGGAAGAATGCCCTCTGCTGGCTCCTTCCATCCCACGCCATTGCACCAGGGCACTGTTTCCTGCTCTAACCAGAGGGAAGAATGCCCTCTGCTGGCTCCTTCCATCCCACGCCATTGCACCAGGGCACTGTTTCCTGCTCTAACCAGAGGGAAGAATGCCCTCTGCTGGCTCCTTCCATCCCACGCCATTGCACCAGGGCACTGTTTCCCTGCTCTAACCAGAGGGAAGAATGCCCTCTGCTGGCTCCTTCCATCCCACGTCTACCAGCAGCATGAGTCTGGAGTTTTTCTCTGTCTGCAACTCCTGTACATTTATCTGCACATAAATCATGCAATAATTGGCTATTTTCTTGCTGACAAAGTCTTTGTACAGTGACTTTCACCAGTGCAATCAGTCATAGCTATTGAGTTTCTGTATAAAAAAAAGAGTAAAATAAGGAAGGCTGGCCTAGCTTTAAGGAGCACTACTGTATACTATATACCATATTATATATCTGTGTTATATATTATATACATATTATATATCCCTCTCTGCAGTAGGAGATTTAATCACTGTGACTCATAGCTTACTATAACTCGTTGGATCTCAATGGTAATCTAACAAATACTTGCTTTTTTGTTTCTTTAAACTGATTTTGAAAAATAGTTGGGTTGTAAATGGTGTCAGGGCATGCTTTTTTCTGAAGATTCATACAGCCGGGGGGATGTGTAAATGCAGGAGCCCTGCTCTGCTCTTCTGTGAGTGTGCTCTCTCCTTCAGACCCGCTCAGCTAGAACCCTGCCACACTGGGAGAGTGGATTCAGGGATAAAATGGAGGCAGGTAATGAAAGGGACATGGAGGGACAATGATGGACGGTGCTGTACCTTAAAGACCTGGAGCTGCTCCAGAGTGACCTCCTGACTGTGGCCAGGCTGCCTGGGGAGGTGGATAGACTTCAGCACCTGCCCTGAGTCTGCGCAGGAGAGGGACGGGTCACAGCATGAAGTCACACCACATTCAGCCTCACATAAACACTATCATACTGTCATACCACAAATATATCATATGATATATATTATCACATCCAGGCACACGTACGCACTCTCAGACACATAAACACATACGCTATCATATGCACCAATCCAGGCACACCTACGCACTCTCAGACACATAAACACGTACATAAACAAGCATGTCCACACATGCACAGAAACATGCCCACACACACATGCAGGCATGCACATGTATTCTACATTCTAACATGAAGACACAGAATTCCGCACACACATGCACACAAATACAGAACGGGGTAGCTTATCCATGCAAATACACACACACACACAGAGTCACAAACATACTGTATTCTTCTATAGTGGATTAAATAGACATGTATGCTCCAGGACCCTGGTACCAATGTCTGAATTACCTGGAGGGCAAGTGCATCTACTCACCTGTGCCGATGAACATGACGTCATACTGGCCATCCACAGCTTCAACCCGGTCTACCAGCAGCCGAGTGAATTTGTACTGCACCCCTACCCTCACCAGCAGGGGGCGCTCCCCAACAGGGTATACTGCCTCCATCATCAGCGGATGGGTTCGGCTGAAGAAGATGACATCATCAGGATACTCGCGGGTGGAACGGTAGCTGCCATACGTGCGACTTGGACACTAGGGGGCAACAGTGAGCAGGCAGGTTCAACAGGCTGTTCTCACCAGCACTGTGCACAACTTACAGAGATACAAAGACCACCTCACTCGGTCCTCTGTCTCTGATACTGACCCATCTACACATCAGCTGATACTGTTCTGCATCAATAATTACTTTCTGCATGACAGAAACCTTAACAACAAAATCCATGTGAAATCTCAAAAAAAGGGTACCTATTTCATATACATCAATGAAAAAAATACATCTATTAAAATTAGACATCATATGTTATATAATGTGATGTACCTATTTGATATCATCATGTCAAATGCCATTTGATATAGCATGCATCCATGAACCTATTTGATATCACACACCTTGAAGAAATAAAACCAGAAACACAGAAATAATCGCAGCTCATAGACGTTAAAAAAAGGAGTGATGTGGAAAAGCTAAAACCCAAAGAAATTGGACATCATGAGCACAGGAGTGTTTGTGTGGGTATGGGGGCATGTTGGTGGTTGGGCGGGGTTATTGGGGGTTAATTTATTGGGTTAATGGGGGGGGGGTACTCACTGTGCCTGGTCGAGGGAAGGGCACCCTGCCCGTGAACTCCGCCCACTTGTACTGTGGCCCCTCCTTGTGTGAGAAGTGACCCTTGAAGACCCGGACCACATCCTGCATCCGGTACACACAGACGGCCGAGCCGTTCAGCACGTTGCTGTGGGAGACGACGGAGATTGTCAGTTATCACGGGCCACGTTTTCACATTCAGAATAATTTATGAATGAGCGCGGGGCCTGGGTGGGTGTTGAGTGTGCCGCCCTGAGCTGACCTCGAGGTGGTGAAGAGGCCGTAGATCAGAGGGTTGGTCTTGTCCCTCCCGTGTAGGATAAAGATATCCTCTGCAAAGACAAAGCAGAGACAAATCAGGGAGCAGCTTTTCCCCATACACGCAGCTAATTGGCAAGGAGTGTGTGTGTGTGTGTGTGTGTGTGCGTGCGTGTGTGTGTGTGTGTGTGTGTGTGTGCGTGCGTGTGTGTGCGTGTGTGTGTGTGTGTGTGTGTGTGTGCATGTGTGTGTGCGTGTGTGTGTGTTTGCGTGTGTGTGTGCGTGTGCATGTGTGTGTGCGTGTGTGTGTGCGTGTGTGTGTGTGTGTGTGTGCGTGCGCGTGTGCGTGCGTGCATGTGCGTGTGTGTGTGTGTGCGTGTGTGCGTGTGTGTGTGTGTGCGTGTGGGGCAAAAGGGGAGAGGGGAGGGGTCTGTCTGTTTCAGGTTGTGTGTGTATGGGTCTGTATATATGTGTGTGGGGCGAGGTGTCGTAATGTTAATGTGTCTGTGCAAGCTTCTGTTCAGTGCTGTTTCAGTGTACATGTGTCCGTGTGGGTCGGTTTGTGTCGGTGTGCCTGTATCTGTATGTGCATGGGTGCTTCTGTGTGTATGTATTTTTCCCGGTGTGTTTCTCATGTATATCTCCCATTTTCTTTAGTTGCAGTGTTTCCCTGCTGGGGGCGCTGTGTGTGTTTCAGTCCTGGGCCCATTCGGCGGGGCGGGCACACGGGCGCTCACTGTGTGGCACTCAGACCCCCCGCTGCCCTCATGTTTCTCCAGCGTTTCAGCGGACCTTTCCCAGACGGCATGGATGAGTGGAGCGGCGTAATGAAAGCCGGAGCCAAAGCAGCGATGTCGTGTCCCAGCGTGAGGAGACCTGTGAACTGTGAGCCTCCGTGACGAATCCTTTTTGCCTTTTACAGTGTCTGTTCTCCCTGGGAATGCTTCGCTCCCCTCCCACAGCGGCCGCCCCCCCTGTCCCCTATGGTCCCGCTCCGAAAACAATACCTCCCAAAAACCAGCCTCCCCTCCCAGCTCGCAAAGCTCCACCCAACATCCTGGCCCCTGCCCCCCACCCCCCAAGCCCAACCCCTCCTCCCTCCCTTTGCCCCAAAACCCTTGGTATCACCCCAACTTGGCACAGGCTTCTGGGGGGACGTGCGCGAATGGCGGTTGTTGACATCCAGGACACAATGAGGCGGAACGACGTGCTCGCGCTCACCTAACCCCCGCCTCAGGTGGTCACGATGGAAATCGTTCCACAGCATCAACAGCATCTAATCTCATCTTCTCCCGACGCTACGAGACCGCTCCTGAGCCCCATTTCACAATCTCATCCTCTCCCTTTCGACTACGCTGCACCCATCGCTCTCTCTCCGTACTCACCATAGAGGTCCTACAGAGAGAGCAAGGCAAGGCCCCTAACCCCACACTGCTCCCAAGGGGGAGTGGCCCTTTGTTAGCCTAATCAACTGTAAGTCGCTTTGGATAAAAGCATCAGCTAAATGACTGTAATGTAATGGAGGTGTAAGAGGCCATGAACGAGTCTAAAGGCCCAGAGCTACTCAAGGGCTCCAAAAATGTTTAGTATTATTTGGCTGAACGGAGTCCAGTGTCATATCTCTCCACATTGCCAAAGAATCCTGTTAGCTCCCCCTGATTCTCTCTCCTTCACCCACACACACATCCCATCCCATCTCTCTCTCTCTCTTTCTCCCTCTCTCTCTCTCAGTCCTAAATTTTCCCCCTCCCTCAAGCCCTCTCTACCTTCATGGCCTCCTCAGGGTTCAGACTGTTTCCATAATCTATAAGCAAAACAAAAGGATGTACTCCCCCCCTGCAGGGGTATATCTTTGTCTCACCTGTTCCCCCACGACCCCCCCCCCACCCCCGCTCATCTCCCCAGATCTTATCCCCCCTACCCCCGGGGCCTCCCGCATCATGCGCTGGGTGATCCAGGGGCTGAGGATGAG
The DNA here is from genome assembly GCA_022829145.1 of Albula goreensis. NCBI lineage: Eukaryota > Metazoa > Chordata > Actinopteri > Albuliformes > Albulidae > Albula > Albula goreensis. The sequence continues at coordinate 32,519,745 of CM040752.1, forward strand.
GGCTCTGTCTGAAACCGCGATCGCCCCTCCTTCCCAGAGAACATTCCGGCAAAAATCCCCAAGACATTCCAAAGCGCTCGCAGGGCAACTGTCCCGGCTCGGCGGTCTCACCCATCTCTGACCCCTGACCCGACACTGCAGAATATCCAATAAATATCCCAGCGCCGAGGTCTGACCATCTGCTACAAAACCACAGGAGTCTCGGGCTTCCTAAATTCTCGGGTTGGTCATTTTTATGGCCTGCAATTCCCTCCACATCTCATTAAAACCTGGGGCTGTACGTCAGCGAACGGTCATGACAAAGAGCGGTGGCACGTCCAGATATTTCGCGGGCGCGCTCAGTCTGTCTCCCCCGCCCCAAGGAGGTACCCGCACAGCATCATGGGATACAGTGTTTCTGCTCCGCTGAGCGGAGAGTAAACACACCTTTCACAACATTCTTGGGCTGATGGGGATCTCTTCAGGGGAACTTGTTGCTGGCAGGTTGTGAAATAATGTTTATATTCTCTTCTGGGTGCCCTGTGTTCCACCTTACTCTCACCCAGCCAGGCTGGGGAGAATGTTTACAGCGTCTGCCGCTACTGTTTACAGAGACATACACGATAAAGCTTCGATCCTGTCTCTCTCTGACGGTCGATCCAATCTTCGCCCGATACACCATGGCCTGTGACATGCACTGACAGAGTGTGCCTCAGAAATAAACAATAAACACAGGCGGACGGCCAAACACAACACACAAACATGCAATCAGATGCTACGGTTTATCCCTCTGAGGGCCTACTTCTCTCGCTTCTGTTCGCCCACTGTTGTGCTCCTTTTTTTCTCGTTTGAGTGCTCTTCTCATTGCTGAGGTTAGGTGCGCCCACGGTTTTCAATTGTCAGCGGTCAGCTTGAAATTTAAACATTTGAAAACAGTGGCAGTCAGGTGGAGGTGTTTATGTGAGATATGGGCCCTGGTCAGGGATAAGTGGGGGAGAGGTCAGTGTAGGTGTGCAGTGTGGGTGAGGTCAGTATAGGAGTGCAGTGTGGGTGAGGTCAGTGTTGGGGTGCAGTGGGCACTCACGTAGCTGGTCAAAGTGCGTGTGAAGGCCGTCGTCTCCAGGGACAGAGCACACCATCCGGGCCTTCAGGAAGGTACTCCACTTGTTCACAAGACTCCGCTGTCCCCCGATGTCATTCTACAGTAAAGAGAGTGGATTAGCTACAGATACACATATGTACACAGGCACATACACACACACACACACACACACACATACACACACATTTATACACACATTTTGTAAACAACATGCTATATTTATAGCAATATTACCGTCAAACACACACTTATTACTGTGACTCAGTAAGTTTCAGTGATGGGTCAGGGGTGGAAACAGAGGGGAGCTGAATGTCAGTAGAGGACACAAATATACATATACACACACTCTAAATATGCATCTGTATTCATATACACATTTAAAATGACTACACTCCGCATTCATGCATACTACAGGCAAACATACGTTTATTACAGTTAGTCTCAATGATCGACTGGGGTGGAAATAGAGGGAAGATGAATTTGAGGACAGAGGAAGGGGATGAACGGAGGTCGTGGTACCTTGCAGACACGTGCCACTCGGGAGTATATAACCTTCCCAGCAGGCCCTTCTGCCTCCTGAGCATGCTCAGTGAAGAATATGTACAGCTTGTCATCCTCGGGGTTGTCACTTTCTGCTATCGGGGCTACTTTCACAAACTGGGCGTCTAGGAGAGAGCAGAGCGGGACGCCGCAGGATAAATATTTAATTTTGTGAGGAACACGAATCTCAAGGTGGGCTGAAGGCCAGCCAGCGGTACCGCAGCGCCTCACCCTGCAGCCAGGTTGAGTCATATTGCTCGGTGCGGATCACATGCCTGGTGCCGAGGCTGCGGAAGAAAGCCGAATCCCGGCTCATGAAGTCAGATGAAATGCCGGCGTATAGCTCTCCATCTGCAACAAGGAGAGCAAGCATGGGTGTGTACACATCTACGGTGTACGCACAAACACACACACACACTCACTCACACAATTACACACAAACACACATGCACACACATACAACAGCGCACATACTTGCACACACACCACACTCAAGTACAGAAGCACTCACACATACATATACATACACACACACTCACACATACAAATAAATACACACAGACTCACAGTGTATACAACATACAAACCCACATTATATTGACACACAACCACATATGAAAGCTACGTACAAACATACTGTACATGCATAGATGCACATACATACATATGAGCATACCCACAAAAAGCTCACACTCACACACACACAGGATACAAGCACAAACATACACTCACACACACATACACACACCTACATACACACACATGCACATACTCACACCCACACACACACACACACACACACCACCCACACGCACGCCCTCACTCACACACACATACACACATCCACACCCACACACGCACACACTCACACACACATACACACACCCACACCCACACGCATGCACACACTCACACACATACACACACCCACATACACATGCACGCACGCACACACCCACCCACCCACACACACACACACACACACACACACACACACCGCAGTCTTACCAACAATAGCGGTAGCTGTCCTCTGGTGGGGGTCATACGGGACCTTCCCCTTCCCGCATTCTGTCTGTTCCGGCAGCAGGACCTGCCTGTCACCCTGCAGGACAGATGGACAGGTCAGATGACCGACACACACGTCCATGCACACAAACGTACACAGATGCACAAGCACTTGTACATTCCCACATTCAGAGCCGTACACACACACAAACACACACACACACCCACACAGCAATAACTCTTTTTTATTGGAGACAACAATTCTGTGCCCCACCCCCGTCTGTTCTGCCACCACTCATACAGACATCCGTCTCTACTCTGGGTTGTGGTCCAACACCAACTCATTGCCCCTGTCTTTTGTAGCTGATTACGGACTGATTATTGTTTGGACATTTTGGCGCTTAGCGTTTGCACATGTGCAGTAGGGCTTTACTCATCTGTTTTTGTTGTTGTCTGCTGTGACCACACCTTGCCAGTTTAGTTGGGTGGGACTGACTTAATTGATTTTTGTGTCGTGTGTTGACACTTGTGTTTACTGTCATGCAAAAATGTGTTTGTCATTTGTATTTTTTATGAAAGCCACCAAAAATGACTAACTTGTTTTGTAAAAATGGATAGTGTTTTGTTGATTAAGGTTAGAGTGTTGACATTGTGGGACTACTGTACAGTTTCATTCACATGGTTTAAGCAGTAGAAACATACCATAATAAGAAAACAGAACTTATGTCACAAGACAACAGTCCTAGTTCATGCTCTGGTAGTGCGGACTGTTGCATTCAGATGATATTCCACAAGCAGTTTAGACCCCAAGAAATGAAGCGATAAGAGTTAGCTGCATAATCACAGTTAGAGCTGATCATAAAGTGTTGGGTAACAACAGATCCCAGAATGCACTGTGGTCCCTCAGAACCAGGAATGAGGACCCTGATCATAAGGTCATTTGATTTACTTTTGTTTGGAATTCATTCCCCTCCCTAAGTCTTTAAAGGGATAGCCTCTCGTTACTGCGGCTATATAAAGAGTGAAATCAGATTCCAGAGCTATTTTCCTCTCGTGCCATTCTTCAGTGTGGGGGAATAAAGTAGCCCCAGAATAAACTCCTCGCCCGTGTGGATCTGACAGATATTTTATTGCTAAATAAAGAGCTCATCAATTTTCTCGCCTCTTACACTCTCCTGTAAGTTTCCATGTGTCAGCTCCCCTCTTTAGCCCTCTCACTCTTAATTCACTTTAGTGCAACTGGATTAAACTCAGTGAGATTTATCTGCACAAGATGAAGCTTTGCTCCCAAAGAAATTTAAGAAAACAAAGCAAACTATTCAGTTTCCCTGTCCTGCTTTTTCACCACTCCATACATGACTGTAACTGTATGTGCAGCAAGAACTAGAACAATTCTCTCTCTTTCCTCCGACCATTGCTACATTCTCAGATCGGTGTGTCAAGCACAGTTTAAGAAACAGGCTAATTCCACTGTTCTCCCGGCCCAGGGGACTCGCATTAATCGGGTATTAGCCACAAAGTCTTTAAGAAAAATGCAAAAGTGTGAAACTCAATCTGTGGCGGCCCTGTCCGTCCTAGGCCCCGTGTCCAGACTGTCTCTGCTCATCCAACTGAGGTCTTTGTGGCTTTGCTGCCCTCAGACAAAACAGAGTCTGACTGCAGACGGGTTCAGTCTGAGACGACGTGTAGTGCTCCACTATGGCACTGCAGACTCTCTCAGTGCCATTTGCGCTGGCCTAGTTTTCACAATATCGCCAAGGTATGTGTTTACTTTGTTTTTTTTTTTTTCTTCGTCTTTTACCCAGTTTGGGTATGTGCAGTCCCGTTTGAATCCATCAGAAGGGCAGTTTCCTGATCCAGCCCAGGGGATTTCTACCGGCGATTTTACCAACTCTTTTTCAGCGCATCTCCGGAAACCCCTGGGGCTTTCGGTTTAGCTTCCTGCAATTTGTGATGATTCACTTAAAATAGACAGTGCAGTGTCTCTCAGACTAAACAGCGTGCTTTGTGTTTCAGTAGTTTTATTGGTTGGTTTATGTTTATGAACATCTTACTTGCATGACTGAATATTAACCAAGCCCCATCGTTTTGTGTTTATTTTTTTATCACTCTCTTCTATTAGCAGGAAGGTAAAAAAAAATTGTAAAAGCACCTTTTAACTGTGAAAAATTTGATTGCAAATACTGTTGAACTGTCTGTTGACTTATCATTTTTCCTGCCAATGCACTCTGAAACTTGCTTGCATCACACTGAGTTTGATAAGAGATGAATTTGGGCACGAGGTTTGTGACTGTGTGTGATCCAGTACCTGCATGAGTAAACCGAGTCGGTGAGACATCGCTGGCCTGAGTCACTGCTTGTCTGATATCTCTGTGGACAGATGAGGGTAGATTAAATCGAGAACGGAGGTGGGTGATCGTACCTTGAGGAAGGTTTCCGTGGGGATGAACGCACAGCGGGGGTTGAAGGCCCCTGTCCCGCAGACATACAGATGAGTGTGGTTGTACACCTCCAGCACCCGCAGGAAGTTAGCACATTCCATCTGTAAAAAGACAGGAAGTTACAACACTAATACCGTAATAAGACAGGAAGTTGCAACACTCATACCGTAATAAGACAGGAAGTTGCAACACTCATACCGTAATAAGACAGGAAGTTGCAACACTCATACCGTAATAAGACAGGAAGTTGCAGCACTCATACCGTAATAAGACAGGAAGTTACAACACTCAAACTCTAATTAGACAGGAAGTAAGCACTCTCCTGCTGTAATAAATGGGAAGTTAGCGCATCCCTACAGTAATAAGACAGGAAACAGGAAGTTAGCACACACCCATTGTAATAAGAAGTAAGTTCATTCCCTGTGTAATAAGTCAATGTAGTTAAAAGCCACCACTGTGAGAGGACAGCAAATTAGCACGCTCATGACACCAAGTCTCAAAGGGCCTTTATTCTCATTTAGCAGAGTACCTCTGCCATCAAAAATAGTTGAAGACTATTTTGAAGACCTTGTACCTCAGTGAAAAGGAGCCTAATATCTCCCATTGAGAATAAATAAATATTTTAATAAAACAATATAGTCCCAAGTAGAAAGAAACAGGACACTCTTTGTGTCAATCATGGCTGAGGTCTATTAAATTTCAGTTCAATTGTTTTTTGATGATTATTCAAAAATATTGAATTGAAAAATTCCCACAATGTTCCATGACAGTTAAAATTCAGTTGCCACCACAAACTGACCCAGAGTCTGCCGTCATTGAGATAAGACATGTGTGTGTGTATGTGTGTGTGCGCATTTGTCTGTATGTGTCTGTGAGTGAGTGTGTGTGCATGTGTATGTGTCTGTGTCTGTGTGTGTGTGTGTGTGTTGTGTGTGCATACTTGTGTGAGTATGCCTGTGTGAGTGAGTGTGCGTGTGTCGTGTGCGTGTGTGTGTGTGTATGCGCATGTGTGTGCATGTGCATGTGTCTGTGTGTGTGTCATGTGTGTGTTGTGTGTGCATGCTTGTGTATGTGTGTGTGTGTGTGTGTGTGTGTGTGTGCATGCTTGTGTGTGTGTATGCCTGTGTGAGTGTGCGTGTGTCGTGTGCATGTGTGTGTGTGTGTTGTGTGTGCATGCTTGTGTGTGTGTGTGTGTGTGTGTGTGTGCCTGTGTGAGTGAGTGTATGTGTGTGTGCATGCTTGTGTATGTGTGTGTGTGTGTGTGTGTATGTGTGTGCATGCTTGTGTGTGTGTGTGTGTGTGTTGTGTGCATGCTTGTGTGTGTGTGTGTGTGTGTGTGTGTGTGTGTGTGTGTGTGTGTGTGTGTGTGTGTGTGTGCATGCTTGTGTGTGTGTGTGAGTGTATGCCTGTGTGAGTGAGTGTATGTGTGTGTGTGCATGCTTGTGTGTGTGTGTGTGTGTGTGTGTGTGTGTGTGTGTGTGTGTGTGTGTGTGTGTGTGTGTGTACGCCTGTGTGGCCAATCAGAGCACAGGCTCACCCACCTCGGGATCTTTTCCTGCCATCAGACACTCCTGGATGCGGTCTGGGCTGGCAGGCCAATAGAGCTGGAACATGTTAATACACATTTTGAGTTAAAACATTCACACATCACAATAAACTCTGGATTCTCATAGTGTTGATACCATGTAACACCTGTATTCAGGCCAAATAGCAGAGCGGCAGTTTTTAAATCACATCATTTACATTTATGAGAATATGATTTCTTACATGAATTATTAATGAAAACATTAATATGAATAATGATCCAGAAGCCTTTGAACGAGTCAAACCAATTACTGAGCAGCTTACAAAGGAGTACTGATTTATTTGTTTAATCTTAACGAATCAGCCCAACTTTGTAGTTTCAGGATAAGTTAGGGGCAGCTGCATTCGGTTTCCTGAAGTTATGAACTTCCTGTAAGTAAAGGAAGTCGAGGGGTGATCGTTTTGGTACATGTGGGCAGCTCGTTGCACAACTGAGATGGACAGGCATTTAATCTCTCAGGCAGATACACCAAGAAGAAAAAGGAATTTAAATTAATTCAGCAGAAACCTATGGGGCAATTATACTATTGATGTTAAGTAACCCAGATATGGGGGAAACAGATGAAAGAAAACAGAAGACTGAAAACTGAAGTGGGGGAAGGACCAGAACACAGGCAGAGTGAGCCTGACCCTACATGGCCCAGTCAAAGAGGCAAATCAAGTCTGAAATTGAATAATTTGCTCATAATTTAATTCACTTATTCAGTATTAATCTGGTACTCTTATTATGACAGTATCACAGTAATACAGTTTTTAATGTTTTAAAATAACTGTGTGAAATTGCTTTGTGGTAGCCTTATTTTTCGAATTGAAACCAGAGCATGTTTAAGCAATCGATGATTATACTGCTCCGTCGGTCTGCTGCCCTCTGTCAAGAGCGCTGGTGATTGAAGAAACATACATTTAATGGCAGGTCATGTGATCTCATAAGTTCTGGACACCCTTGACGATGGCTGAATTGTGCATTAAAGAACAAATATATATTATTAGATCTGGAGAGAGGATTAAGGGCTGGCTCATAACTCAAAAAAAACAGGGAGGAGGATAAGTAGGAAAAAGAGAGAGGGACACAGGGAAAGATAAAAATATTGAGAGGCTGAAGAAACAGAGGTGAGGGAGGGGAGGGAAAGAGCTATGAAGGGATCAAGGGTGGACAGAATTAAAGGGAGAGATGGGGATGAGGGGACGAGGGAGTGTGAGGGGAGAGAGGGAGGGAGGGAGGGAGGGAGCAGCAGGGCACACACAGCGATGCCCGCCGTGTGATGTGGCCTGCTGATGACAGACTCAGTGGACGGGAATGCGGATGGCGGTCAGAGCGGGCAGCTAATGAGAGGGAAGCTTTAACAATTAGGCTGCCGAGGAGGGAAGAGTCATCCAAATGACTTTATTTTACACATGCCATTTCTATTCCTGTACACATGTTTGTGTGTGCGCGTGGGTGTGTGTTTGTGTGCATGTGTGTGTGCGTGTGTGTGCGTGTGTGCATGTGTGTGTGTGTGTGTGCGTGTGTGCACAAAACGTTCTTCATTGAAAACTCAGAATAAGGTTCTACACAGAACCTGAGAGATTTCAGCACTGACGAACGACCTTTAGGAGTCTCCCTGGGGGGCACGAATGAAGAACCCTCAAGGAATTCATTTTTTCCATGACAGTTCTTAATTAAATGCTGCACATTAGTTGTGTATCCTCAAGATCATTTTAATATTCATTTTAGGTGAGCGAGAGGGAATGCGGAAACCTGAAGGAGGGAATGAGCAGAGCGATTTCACGAGAGGAGAGGATATAAGAAAAGGAAGGAGCGAAAGGGCAAGAGGGGAAGAGAAGGACAGGGTGAGAGTGGAAAGCTCATTATTGCAGAGGGGGTCTGACTCTCTCATTAGACTCATTTCCACCAATTTGAGCCCAATTACCCCAGCCACTAAGGGAGGGTTTATCTGGGATCTGTCTTGACTCTTCCTCTCTACCCCTTCCTCCCTCCCTTTCCTCTCTTCGTCGCTCCCATTTTCTCCTTCCTCTGCTTTCACACCAGCCCTCCCTCTCCCTCGCTCCCTTCCTCTTCTTTAATTACACCTCCGTTATCTTCCGTTCCTCTCTCTGTCTCACTCTCAAATCCCCGTTAAAATGCTCACGGTATTCATCATCATCAAATAGCTTGGGGAAAAAAAAACAGCAATATATAACTGTCCAGTGCGGCCAGAGAGACTTGAATACTTGCCATTCAGTCAGGTTCTCAGTACAAATACAACTATTACTATTAGAGGGCTGAACATCACCAAGTTTTCCTTCACACCAACTTTAAGGATAGTGAGGTTATTATTACACAAATAGTAGATATGGGTAAGGGGCCCAGCATGAAATGTATGGCCCCTGGGAGCCTCACCTGTCGGGGGCCTTGTGTGATGTCATCCAAGCTGGTGGCCAGGAGCTGGTCCTTCATGGCACCATAGAGACGTCGGTTGTCTTCATCCGGCACCAGGGCATACAGATCCCCCGCATTCGGGAGAGGAAGGGTCAGCAGGCGGCCATTATGCACCAGTTCTAGAATGAGATGGAAGAAACGTGTCTTATTTGAGCTGCTGTACAGGAAAACAACGCAGCTGCCAAAGAATGGCTGCCATAGTCGCCACCAGAGCTACCAGCAAAGGGATTTTTGAACTGCAACAACAGAGCAAACGCAGGGAAAAAGACACAAGCTGGTGAGGAAATAGTCTATTTCGGTGATGGTCACGACAGCCAAGACGCTAAAGGTTTAGACCAGCTGTAGTTACAAACACATCAAGGTCTCTCAGACCCATTTTTCCCATCACTGTTTAAATACTTAGGGCCAATACAGGCTGGGCTTACAATAGACAACCAGACAACTGGGCCTGGCCTTGCCATGGTCTGGAATTGTCTGCCCACACTGAGCATGTATACACTTGATCAGACATCATCAAAGATCTTTCAACCGCTGAGTCAGACAGTGAGAGGGTATGACCCCAGCGAACCATTGCAGTTTTTATGCACAATAAATATTGTGGCAGGAACAGCTCAAGAACGGCTTTTAAACAACCACTATTGACAATAGAGAGGAAGAAAAGGATCACTCAGAGCAACCAAAGCTCTCGGAGGGTTTACACAACGAACAAGACCGTGAACTGCAAACAAACACAAGCAAATCAGTTTGTCTCATGTTTTACATTTCGCTGCGCCGCGGACCAACATCAGAGCTAATTTCATCCGGCTCATCTCTTTTCTGCTGCGTTCCTTTTCGATCGGAATGTGATTGGCTGAGTGTGAATGGAGGGAGGAATGGTCCAAACTTGTTTATTTTCTTTGGATTGTGAAGATTAAAGCACAAAAATTATGACTCACAGACTTCCGGGCTGATAACGTCTCGGTGTAACTTGGACAGAGCCAAAGTCCAGTTCGCCTTGGTGTATCTTTTACAGCAAAACTGTCATTCTCAAATGACATTCTCAGTGTAGACTATTTTGATTGAATGCCGGGAGCCCTCAAAGAGACAAAGTGCATTTGATTGAATCTAGCCCATAATGAACACCCAGCTCATAACGCAAAAAAAAAACCCTGTCTCCTCTCTCTCTCTCTGCATCATAGATGGGCAATGACCGCCACAGTTTCCTCTGGAAATATACACTAAGCCCCGCATTTTGACTGTGGACTCTCTCTTACACATACAGGAAACCAGGACGGCGTCAATATCGACACACTGTTCCCGCTTGGGTGGGGCGATAATTTCACATAAGAACGCCTCGGCTGGAGGAAATCACATCCCATGATATAAAGGCTGGTCAGGCAGCAGACATTTGGATGGCTGACCAGACATTAGTCACACATCCCTGACTAAGGCATGGATAGCACCAGAATGTATATTTTTACTATTAAATTTATTTTTGGTGGGTGGAAATGTGACCATTTACAAGACATGAAACATATCTCATAGTGCTAAATAAATAATCTTTCACAAACACATTTTTTTCCTTCTGAAATCACAGGTAATGATTTTTACCATTAACAACTGTGTTTTTAATGCTAGATCACTGAGCACCTGAAGCGCATTCATAGGAGCGTACGCTGTCTTTGTCAGAAACACTTGCATATCTGCTTTGTGAGATTAAATACGCAGCAGCCACGCCATCAGTATTCTCCACAGTCTCCAGAAAATGCCAGCGGCAGAGATGGAGAGTTAGTCTCAGGAGATGACAGACCAGCGCACACACTATCTGCTGCACATGGTGCCACTTCCTTCCAGCACTGAAACAGCTGAGCTTCGCAATCATTCCCTTTCACATTCTAGGCGTTTAGCGGGTGCTCTCAGCCAGCATGAGTTACGCAGCCTCACACAGATGTGACATTATAGTTATCGAGCTGATACTTTTTATCCAAAGTGACTGAGTTGATGAGTCTTAGCAAGGGCTAATCCCCCTTGGAGAAATGTGAGGTTAAGGCCATTGCACAGGACCTAAAAGCTACACTGATCTTAGTGCGGCCATACTGGGGACAGAACAACCAACCTTCTGGGTCCCATTTTAGCACCTTAGCCACCAGGCTATCGACTGTTTTCAGAATGGATGTACACAGGTGGATACTGAAGTTACATGTCCTCAGGATGCATAATATGCACCTTACTCTGTTTATACTCAAATAAATATAGCCATTCACCCCAATATATATATACAATGTCTCTGTTGCACAACTATGTATAGTTACACAGTGCACACAGAAACATTTACCTAATGCAATTCTACTGCCAGTGGTCTGTTGTTTAATTGCTCTGCTATACTGCCCAGTCACTGCACAATGTCTTGTCTGGTTGCACTTTATGTTGTTTGCACTTTATGATGTTTTTGTTATCACCATGGTCCTGAGGACATGCAATTTCGTCCCACCGTGCAATATGTATATGGCTGAGATGACAGTAAAAAGTACTTGACTTGACTGAATGAGGCAATTCAGGTAAAGGACATGGTGCAATAGCCATGCCATACCAGGGAACTGAATCTACTGCTGAATGTGCATAATAAGGCTGATTCCCTAAGCATTCTACCACACTGGCATCAATGTGCACGGCACCACAATAGAGAAATACATTTAACCCGCAGCTGGGGTAGGCAGGCTGCAGCTGCCTAATCAACCACAGGTGCTGTTCTTTGCGAGATCAAATGAGAACCGGCAGGATGGCAACTCACTCCATCATGAAAAGAGCAACTTGTGTGGTCAGCTGTCACTGTGCTGAACCAGCAGTTCATTGGTGGGACCAGCCTGCTTGGCAGCCCATCCCAACTGTTTCTCAAAAATGACCATTTACTGTTTAACAATCGGCCCGACACAATGAGAACCACAAGACCGCACCTCTCCTGCAGTACACCCAAGAAGCAAACATTCGCATCTCTTATGTTTCCATCGCACAAAAAAAGGCCATGTGACCGAGCACTCTCTTTTCAGCGAGGGAAGCAAGCAGGTACTGGCATTCTTTTTCTTCCCGTCACAAATCCATCCGAGCTTTCATTCTGCGTTAGCACCATTCAAAAACGTCTTTGAAAGGTTTTTTTTTTTTTTTCCCTTCTCTATCACCGACAATTAGGAACTCCAGACTGCATCTCTCAACAGATGCCTCTCAGTGAGTCAGAGCTTCAGCTGCACTGACCCAACCTTCAAGGGAGTTGCTTGTGCGACAGTTGCCTTGGCAACAAAGTAGAGTGTTGGGTCCTATATTTTTTTTTTATTCTGTAGCTGCATAAAGCACAAGGGGATGCTGCTATGGTTTCCCTGTGACAGCTTCCTGTCTCCTGTGCTCCGCCGCAGTGAAAGATGTGAGCTAATATGACCTCGCAGACACTCCTGTCGCAGGAAAATACAGGTACCGCTGAGGAATATCCACTTGTGAATTGTGCCCAGCAGTCTCAGGGGGTCTTCTAATTGTATTGTAGTCATCCTTCCAGCTAACTCCAAATTATTTACCCTCATTTAACAAGCACCTGTCCTCAGTGGTGTGGAACATGTGATCAATCACAGCTTAATTGTATAGTATCATTAGTGTGTTTTCATAATCTTTGGTATTCTGCTCTCGTATTGTTCAAAAATTTCTTGCACAATCAAAACATTGTACTTTTCTGATACTTAATATTATGTCTTATGCCTTACATGGCATGCTTTTTAAAATTGCAAGTATTTTTTTCTTCTTGAAAGAGAGGATTTAAATCTCTATTTAAAATGAATTACACACACCATGACACATGCACACACACTCACTTGCAACAACACTTGCCAGGGTGTGACCCCAAACACAGAGGTAGTGTAATGGAAGTTGGATGAGGTCACTGTCCCGTCGGCATGCGGAGCATTTTGGGGTGAGCCTGTGACTTGGTGGCCTGTGCCCCAATGACCTGGTGCAGCACAGCTGTCTGGCACCAGCGAGGCCCGGGTGAGAAAAGTGTGTGTATTTTTAGCTCCACGCCCAGCGAGGGTTCAGGGAGCATTAGATTAGCACAGTCATGAGGTGCCATTGATGCGCGTATATGTGATTAACGCAAATGTGCACCGTGTGATGCAGCGAAGAACATTCCTCAATCTGGAAAGCTGGCTGGGGAGAGCCATCTAACAGAATGACAAACACAAACACACTATCGTGTGTGTGCGTGTGTGTGTGTGTGTGTGTGTGTGTGTGTGTGAGAGTGAGAGAAGCAGATAACAGTGATTGTAGTCATAGTCTTAACTTAGCCTTAACAGCTATGACTAATTTTAAAGCAAAAGACAAATACACACACCTGTACACACATACACATACACATACACATACACACATACAAATACACATACACATATACATATAGAAGTACACACACACATAAACACACACACACATACACACACACACACGCACACACACACACATACACTCACAGACACACACACATATATATTCTGGAGGGTAATTGAGGCATTGTGTGTCTGACTGGTGTCTGTGGTGAGGCTGTTGGTTCCCAGGGGAAGACTCCAATTGGAGCGCCGCAAGGCGAGCCGAGCACACTTCCTGCGCAAACGAGGTTATCACTTCGGTAATTACAACCGCCTAATTAGTGAGGAAGTTCTGTAGGACAGCTCCGCATACATGCACACAGTCAAAAACCAAAACAAGCACATACATATGTACATATTTTTGCCTGGATTCCTTCAATAGTTAGCCAGATGCACATGCATACACATTAGAGCTACATGACATTTGACCTGATTGACTGTGACTATAAATCACAATTAAATCTGCCACGTGTTCCGGTCACCTGAAAGTGACGGCGCCCCCTCCAGGTCAAAAGGAGGTAACTGTACAGTGACTGTTTGTCTGCAAAGAGGGATAAACCAAGGTACAGCAGGAGAAACAGGAGGGCTTTCATAAGAGAATAATCAACATGTTTTTTACAGCTAATGTATTTCATAGACTCAGCACTCAAAAAGCACAATTTGGGCTAGTATCTTTTACTGGAAACCCTAAAAGCACCATTGTACTATGTTTTGGGTTAGTAACATTTATGTCAAAAGAAATATTTAGCATACATATTTACTTGAAATAGTATTCAATCTCTAAATACTTAAAACACCTTTAAACACCGTTTTAAACATGCACACACACACTTAAGAAAATAAGAACATAATACAAGGAGAACAGGCAATTTGGTCCAACTAAGTGCACAATTTAATCTAGAGAGTATCCAGTAATATATCAAGCCTGGACTTGAATATGGCAAGGGTCTCTGCCTCAATTACATGACCAGGCAACTTCTTCCAAGTATTGACAGCTCCTTGTGTAAAATAATACTTCCTAATGGCAGTGCAGAACTTACTCTTAACTAGTTTCCATGTAAGCCTCCTTGTTCTACAGGAAGAACTCACCAAGTAATGTAATGTAGTTCACCTTATTAAAGCACCTCATTGAGGCCCTAGTTCTCTGGCTGCCTCTACATTTTTGATCGATGTTCAATAGTTTCTTTTGAAGATAAAAAGTAGTCGCAAAGAAATATATCCAGTTTCATAACACAGCATGAAAAGGAGCGCAATCTGTTAATGTGGACCCTATTCCATGGTTTAATCAAACTTGATTACTGCTGATACAGACTCAGTCTCCTCTCTCAGTCTGTCACTTTTTCCTCTTATTCCCTGTTTTTAAAGCTAATCTGGACAAATTTACAGAGATTGCTGTACAGATGGCTGAGGGATCCCTGAAAGTTAAATATTGCTAAATGTTGTTAAAGGTTTTTTGACAACGCACATAGGAACGCATCCGTAAACCTGGATGGTTGACAGTGGTGTCGTTGAGAGCATACGCGAGTATATGGAGTAAACCCACCTTAGCATTTAGGGGTTTTCAGGGTACCACCTATTAGCCTTATTACCATTAATACATATGGGCTTTGGAGTTACAGTATGCCCACCTCCTCAGACAGTATACTCACCTATTAGCCTTATTACCATTAATACATATGGGCTTTGGAGTTACAGTATGCCCACCTCCTCAGACAGTATACTCACCTATTAGCCTTATTACCATTAATACATATGGGCTTTGGAGTTACAGTATGCCCACCTCCTCAGACAGTATACCCACCTATTAGCCTTATTACCATTAATACATATGGGCTTTGGAGTTACAGTATGCCCACTTTCTCAGACAGTATACCCACCTATTAGCCTTATTACCATTAATACATATGCGTTTTGGAGTTACAGTATGCCCACCTCCTCATACAGTATACCCACCTATTAGCCTTATTACCATTAATACATATGGGCTTTGGAGTTACAGTATGCCCACCTCCTCAGACAGTATACTCACCTATTAGCCTTATTACCATTAATACATATGGGCTTTGGAGTTACAGTATTCCCACCTCCTCAGACAGTATGCTCACCTATTAGCCTTATTACCATTAATACATATGGGCTTTGGAGTTACAGTATGCCCACCTCCTCAGACAGTATACTCACCTATTAGCCTTATTACCATTAATACATATGGGCTTTGGAGTTACAGTATGCCCACCTCCTCGGACAGTATACCCACCTATTAGCCTTATTACCATTAATACATATGGGCTTTGGAAGGACAGTTTGTCCACCTCTGCAGACAGCATATTGACCTCCCCGATAACCAGTCAACTGTTTGTTGACACGAACACGTTTGTGCTTTCACCTTGCATGTCCAGAGAGAGTGTGTATTCAGAGCGAGGCATTACACTCATGGTCAGATGCAGACGCTGAAGGGATGGAAAAACTCCCTAAAGCTATTTATTTCTACCACTGGATGACGTAATAAATTGATTCAACTTGTTGATTATTGGAAAGTTATCTAGGGCAGCTTTAAATCACATTTGAGGCCTTTTTTCCCTTCACTTTTTCTTTGGCTTAATGCACAAAGTCTCAGAGTTAGTTAGCGTTTTTGTTTCTTGCCTTTATTGTAGTTGGCAGCGTGAGGCAGGGGGGCACGCTTCCTTCGCTATTTGATCTACAAAGCTGTTGGATGTTCTTTTGATCTCCTCCTCGGTTGTTATTTTGAAAACATTCCCGATTGCATAAACATATGAGTGCGAACTCCAAACAGTTGACAGGACTATGTAGGTTATTCTCTGACATGCTCTGTGGCATCTCAGCTTATCAATTGCAGCTCTCAGTGAAGGGTGCAAAAGCTGCAACAGGTTTTGTGGTGCATTCTGGGAATTGGAGGCAGAGAGGAATTAAGTCCAGAGACTCACAGTCAGGAAGGAGATGAGGCATCCACTCATGACCCATGCATTGGAGAGAGGGAGTGTCAAACACAGGTGTCAGAGGGAGGTATTTATGCGGAAAAGAAATGTCTCTGCAGTGTAGCCAGTTAATGACTTTAAAGGGCAATATATTAAATTTGATATTTTCAATTCATTTGCCCTTTAAATGTCTCTTTTTTTTTTTTTTTTACATAAGTCACCGTTTAAACATCACAAGTCATTGTTATTAACATTGTTTGGGTTTATGTATACATATATGAATGTATCATTTTACATGAATGTAAATAAACATCTTATTTTTAAGACTGCATATTACACACTACTATGTATTCTAAAAATTAGAAGTATTTCAATATTGTTACAATATAAGAATGAAATTGACTTTATAGCACTACACAGTTACATACTTATCTTGCTACATTCATGTATATATTTGCACACACACATCTCATAGCTTTTTTGCAGTAGTTTATTCAGGGTACTCTATCATGCCAATAGCATTAAGCTGCTGGCAAAATAAGTAGCCAGATCATAGTGACTGAGTACATGAGCATTACCGAGCTGGGTTATAATCCAAGCAGGGAGATGGAGTGGCTGAGACAGAGGGAGGAAAGAAAAGACAGAAATGAGGGATAAAGTGGGGGAAAGGACAGCTGAGGGAGAAGATGAAGGAGGGCGCGTAGGCTGACCAGGTGAGGTCCTACCTTTGTGGCTGAATTGCAGGCGTGGCTGGGACGGTCTCCAGGCTCCTGTCAGACCGCTGCCCAAATGAGCCAGGAGGAACAGAGGTACCAGTGTCCACATGGCTGAACACGAACACCCCGAAAGCCCTGAATCCCGCAGTCCCCCTCACTCCAGAGCGATGTAGCCCCACTCTCAAACAATCCGAGCACCCGCACAGTTCCCAGCTCCCTTCCACGACAGGTCTATCTCTCTCTCTCACACACACACACACACACACACACACACACTACTGCTGTGTCTGTGTTCTGATACCTCTCCTCTATCTGCCCTCTTCCCTACTCTGAGCTCTGTGCTGCTTGATCACTCTCTTCTGATCACTCTTCTATTATTTATTTTCTTTTTTTCTGTGCTTTCCACTCTCTCTCTCTCTCTTGCTCTCTCTCCTCTGTTCCCTCTCTCTTTCTCTTTGGCAGCGAGGTGGATTCTCTGACGATCTCTAAAGAGAGGCAGAAATCCCAAATCACAGGGCCCGCCCCATGCACGTTCCCTCTCTCTCTCTCTCTCTCTCTCTCTCTCTCACCCTCCCCTTTCTGAAGGAGCTAATGCCAGCCAGAGAAGCACATGAAATGAGAAAACTCCCTTTCCTCTAAGAAAAAAAAAACATAAAAGGAAAGGAGAATACACCAGCACAGACAAGCTTTCAGGGTGCTTCATTTTCTCCTCCAGCTGTCTCTTTCACTCTCTTTCTCCCTCATACACCCTACCCCTGTACCCCCCTCAACCAACACACACACACATACACACACACACGCACAGACACACACACACTCCGTTTGTTCCCCCAATCTCTTCGAGAGTGTGTGGGGCAGCTTATACTGTGAAGTTCTTTGAAAAACGACAGATCACTATCTTATCTCTTCATACCCCAAGATTCTGCAGCTGCCTTTAAATTAAATCACCATGAATGAAATAATGGCTTCCATTATGCTCATTAATTGACTGGCAAGATGAAGCCAACTAACAGGTGAGTGGATACTGCCCTCTGGTGGCAACTACTAGAACCTGCAATGCAATATTGAGGTCAGCCAATTCAGCTTGGAGGGGGAAGGAGGGTGTGGACTGAGGTTGGCAGCACTCTCGGTGCCATTAAATCAAACAAGCAGGCTAACATACAAGTCTTTAACTCATTTTTTTCTTTTTAAAACAAGCTGGATAAGCAAAATTTACAAATGTTAGCAACTATCACATCCACATAAATTGTAGGATTGGTATTAACATTTCAGTGAATTACACTCGATGAGACGAGAGAATTTGGCAACAAAACAAGAAAACGTCAGTGTTATTGATGGATCTCAAGGATGAGAATAGAATCCTACCTAAGTGTTACTGGCAGCCCTGCAGAAAGAGGCATAACTGAAAGTTTGTGCATTTTTCTTACTCAAGAATATGTTTACCCAATTAGATTTTTGTGTCATTTTCAAGACTACAAAAATCTCTGAGGTGACTTACCCTCTTTAATTTAAACTTTCTTTTGTTATTTTATATGTTTTATATTTGTCATTGTCTGTAACAAGTATCTCATCTGTCTTAGCCAGATGAACCTTTTGAAGAATCTCAATGATTCTGATTGATGACTGTTTGAAGAATTCTTGAATCGGACAGTTTGATTAATTAATGTGGACTGTCACTGGTTTTTAATGTACCTCTCTACAAGTTATGCAAGTTTCCTCTACTCCTGTAAGAATACTCATCATAAACCAACCCAAATGTAACATTTTACATCGTCATATTTACTGTTCGTTCATAAAGAAAAATCTAATGATTGAGAAGACCATGAATGTCCATTAACGCTCCCAGGCCATGCACGTGTGTGGATAGTTTTGTGCCTCGGCTGAATTTACCAAACCCAAGAGCCTGTGACTGTGCCGTGATGCTGAAAAGGAACTCCTTACTCCACAGGTGGCTTTCTGGAAGGGATGTCCAGACAATGGGGAGGGCTGGCTACACAGCCTCTTCATGCGAATGTGAAATATAATAGGGTAACTATTATATTCATGGAATATGAATGAAGTAATATCTCGCCTGTGTCTTATGGGCTGCATAATATTTATTTGCTAACATGAATTTGCATCCATACCTCTGTATCAAACACAATAAATAATTTAAATGTGACAGTAATTATAATAATATGAAAATCTTATGGGATGAAGGCAGTGTGAAAGGGGTAATGCATGGATGTAGACTTGACTGAGGATTGTGTCCAAAGGCCATTTTCACTGTGTATGGGAACATTTGTGTGAAGACTGAGTTGTCCACAAAATGTGCCCATGGTTTTCCCAGCTGTCTTATCTGGTAAGGTGGAGAAAACCTTCACTGGATATGGAGTTGGAAGATTATACAGGATGACCAGATTTTTATCGATGGTAGGGTAAGACTTCATAAGCCCCAGACTGGGATCATCTACCACATTGCCAGCCAATTAGCTGTAAGAACTGAGTAAAAGACAATAGCCATGACAGCAAGACCCTATTAT
Organism: Albula goreensis; assembly: GCA_022829145.1. NCBI lineage: Eukaryota > Metazoa > Chordata > Actinopteri > Albuliformes > Albulidae > Albula > Albula goreensis. The sequence goes on from CM040752.1 coordinate 32,539,368, forward strand.
TGGTAAACATTATTACTCCATACTACCATCACAAAGAACCTATAATATATAGCATCTCTTATTGAATGTACTAGTGCACACCCTAAAAATTAGACATTCTCACAGAAAAGTAGGGTGAAAATTATTTTTTTTTTAAATGGGAGGTAAATATCCCATGAAAAATTTGAAAGCATTTGGCTACAAATTACTGATACAAACTAGACAACAAATATGTGTGTTTCAGATGGACATCCATGTCATATTGACTGACTTAGAAATAGTGAGCAACTGTATTTGGTTGTGAGGGCCTTCCCAGGACAATCACATGCACATTCCATAATTCCAACCATTGCACTCCCATCTCCAAAACCGCAGAAGACCCATTCTTCGCCAGCATGGAGGGTGAAGATGACGCATTTGATATGACTTGCACCGATTCTATCTGGACATCATGGGTTGATTTTTTTTTTTTTTGGGAAACCTGCCCTAAAATACACAACCAAATGAATGAATTCAAATTTAAAGAGGGAAAGATTTCCAGCACCTATCAAGCCAGAAAGGTGCAGAAAATTTGAACATCCAGGTTCGCATAAAGGCCAGATCTACAATCCACTGACAAGTGGGCAGTCTGTAGTCTATGGGCCAAGGTAATGATGGGGACCCCTGAGGTTGGTAGTTCAAGTCCCTTGAGCAAGACCCTTAATTGCTCCCAGGGGGGATTGGCCCTTGGTTAGCCTAATCAACTGGAAGTCACTTTTGATAAAAAGCATCAGCTAAATGACTAATGTAAATAGCAAATATTGCTTCTCTCCACAATGTCATTTTTAATGCTTTATAACCCTGTCCTCCACTGAAGGGGGTTATATGCAGAAGCTGTTCATGCACTGGAAGCCAGGGTTAGTGGACTGAAATCTATGAACAGACAGATGGTGCCATCCCCCTCAGCAGATAGATCCTTATCTCTTTAAACCCTTGAGCTACCCCATAATTTCCCATTTAACTCCAACTGGGAAACCTTTGTTACATAAATGTATTTATTACAGTTACCAGCTTCCAGTTATCCCCTTGCATGTACATTTGCATATATGCTACTTTTTAAGATTCATATAAACACATTTGTATACAGCACATTTTCCTGCCAATTTAGTTTAAACACCTTTATTTTATTTTTTTTTCTTCAAAATTCTTAAAAATGATTTATACAGAGACTACAAATAAAGCAGTTAGGAAATTGACTGTGTTCAGGACCGATGCACATGTGCACAGAAGCTGAACGGTTTCTGCAGTGGCACGGGGCACCCCAGCCCCAGCCTCACCTCCCCCCCCCGCCCACAACCCCAACCACTTCAGCAGGTCACATGACAGCATATGGGGAGGCAAGCAGGGTGAAGCGAGAGCTGCACACAGGTTACATACAAAAATGTCCCGGTTCTCCATTTTGCTTCCTGTTTTAAATACCGAAATCTTTCCATGACGAAAAAAAAAAAAAAAAACAATACAAAATGGATTTAAAAAAAAAAAAAAAAAAAAAAGAACAACATGCCCCAGTCAGTCAGTTTTTCCATGGGGAGGTCCGCTGGAGTTTACATGTTTAGGCCATGTCTCCATCCCTTCCCATCTACCCCCTACCACCCACCCCTCAGGACTCCAGGCCCTGCTTCCCGTAGGGCAGTCTTTCGCTCCGATGTTTTATTTTTACAAAAGAAGACATTTACTGCTCTTCTTTCCCCTCCTTGCTTGTAGCGCGGCCCTGGTGGCCATCTCGAACACCTCCCGCACGCCGTCCTTCGTCTTCGCTGAGCACTCCATGTAGCCGAAAGCACTGATCCGGTTGGCCATGTCCCGCCCCTCCTCCGGCTTCACTGGCTCCTGCACGGGGGAGATAAAGTCCGGAGAGTTCCATCAACCCTCATCTTTTCCTTTAAACGGGGACCATCACGCTCAGACAGGATGGAAAAACCAACTGAGCTCAGTTTTCCAAAATTCAATTAAACCAATGAAAAGAAGTGATTCAGAGATCCCCAGCCCACACACCAGAATGTAACCATTCAAAGGGCCATTTTATTCAGGACTATCCCAGACAGAGCCCGAGCATCATGGTCATCTCGCAGACCACAGCCTTTGAAGCCAAACATCCACTGGTAGACTAAATGGACGGCACTGTGACAGAATGCTAAGGGAGCTGGCACTGGTGTTGCGCCTTCGCGCAGGACACTTCACCTGAATTTCTTCAGTACAGTACATGACCTAACCTTGTTAATTGTTGTTGATATTACTAATGGTTTCTTGTTTTGTTTCTTCAACAGGTCATCCACAGGGTTTAGTCCACGCTAACCCTCCTGGCATTTGAGACTATTGCCCCCTCTAACACTTTAACACCCTTGTCCCGAAAGAAATGCACTCTGTGTTGTAAGTCGGCCTGGATAAGAGTGCCTCTTAAATGTCTAAAATGTAAATGTAGGTGGTGATGGATGTGTGGATGCTCTCACTATTTAAATAATGCCATGGCTGACATTTCAGCCGCACATTCTACTTAGGCAGATTGCCTCGTGTACAATGGCAGTGTTAAGAGCATACGGGTAACAAGGACATAGGGCACAGGGTACACAGCCTCACATGGGCCAGCAGAGCCTGAAAGTTGAGAAATACACAAATACCTTTACTGAAGCATATATCTGATCATTTCGGCGTGACTGCTTTTGCTTTACCTGTTTCATTTTGGCAAGTTCGCGCCTCGTGTGTTCGTCATTACGCAAGTCCTTCTTGTTGCCAACCAGTATAATAGGAACATTGGGGCAGAAATGCTTGACTTCTGGTGTCCACTTCTCTGGGATGTTCTCTAAAAATTAAAAAACAAAAACAAGGGGTGAGGGCAAGAGAAAGAGAGGTCAGAAAAGGCCGCTGGGGTTAAAAAAAAAAAAAAAAAAAAAGGGAAACAGATGAAACACAGAGAGGAAGTGAGGCAAGAGTTGGAGCAGTGAAGACCTGCATTCTTCATATACTTACCCAAGCTGTCAGGGCTGTCGATGGAGAAACACATGAGAATGACGTCAGTGTCTGGGTATGAGAGCGGGCGGAGCCTGTCATAGTCTTCCTGACCTGCTGTGTCCCAAAGTGCCAGCTCCACCTGTAAAAATAACATGCTTTACGATACTTGCTGTACATAGCCACTGCTGTACACTTGAAAAACACCTGCTACTGTCATCACCAGAACCCATCCCTAAACAAACATCTCCAGCTAATGACAGAATACACATATACCTGGGTGTGCTTGTGTTTGTCTGTGTGTGCGTGTAGTACCTGTTTGCTGTCGACCTCAATGTCGGCTACGTAGTTTTCAAAGACAGTGGGCACGTAGACCTCGGGGAACTGGTCTTTACTGAAGACAATGAGCAGGCAGGTCTTTCCACACGCACCATCGCCGACGATCACAAGCTTCTTCCTGATTGCAGCCATGCCTGTCAAACATTCCACCACATGTGTGAAACACAAACATACAGCATAACATCACGCATGATTAACCACCAGCTTCATCCTGTCCCTATAGCTGTACACTACGTGTTCCTTCTTAAGTATTTCAGAGATATTGATGGAAGGGAAAAAAATTGTTAACAGGAAGCATTTTCACAATGTCATGGTTAGTTACAAAAGCTGGCTAGCACTGCTAAGAGCAATCCTTCCAAGTGTCATATATCCAAAGCACCATTTGTGTTTACAATGTTCCATCCAACTGGGAGACTCTACGTAAGATGAAATTCAAAATAACCAATTGCATCAGTATAACAACTTGACAAAACATACACTGGGACAGAAACTCAAAATAGATTGTAGCTATAAATCTACCCATATGCCACCTGTTGCTTGTTACTCATTTTGCCCTCCTTAAGTTGTCCAAACAGAGGAGATTGTATCAAGACGAGACTTGAGCATGTGTAGACATATTACATTTCCTATGGTATTTAGACCACTAAATTCCAACAAATGTTGTAATTTTGTTGTTGCTTACACAACAACGCCAGTGACTCATCCTCATCCCCCCCCCACCCCAGAAAAGCTTGCAAAGCTCAATCCTCGTCAAACTTTAGATGATGTAAAAGTGAAAAAGGGTTGATTGGAAATTATTATAAAAGTGTGACCAGACTGATTATTACAAGTATAATTACATTTCTGAACCATTCTGTTGAGTACACTAGTTTATTAGGAGCCTGTCTATGACGTATGCCACATGGTATACTCTGCTTCATGAAATAGCCCTATATAGTGACCCCTCATTAAACCAGACTAATTGGGGGGGGAAAGGAGTATGATTTAACCAATAGTACGATATAACCAGGTGATAACAAAGAACACACAGTAGTCCCACCTCAGCTGTGGTACCAAGCCATATTCACACAGAGTTCGGTGTACAACAATACTCAGACTGTGTCAGTTTTATTAAGTCTCCAAAGAATCCTTTGTGATATGATGTGGCACCACCATAATGGCTACCAATGACAACGAATATTAACAGAAAGAGGGAAGAGAGAAAGAGGTAAAGGAAAAATACAGAGTAAGTAAGGGAAAGAGAGAACAGTGAAAGGAGAAAAGAGGTAGAGAAAGGGGAGAAAGAGAGAAAAAGAAGATGAGAGAAAAGTGTAAGGGAAAGAATGAGGGCAATTTTAACCAATATTAACCAGAATAGACCACACATGTTGTTACAGCACAAATCGTCCATAATAACAGAAATCCGCTCAAACGAGGTCCGTTATAATGAGGGTTCACTGTATTATAATATGAGTCTTAATGGATCCTCACACCTCTTTCAGGACCCACTGCCACCTCAAACACAATGACCATTAACATGGGTGCAAAGCACCTGCACACAAGGCATGGCCTTTCCTTCACAACCAAATTCAGAGAAAAGGAATGATGCAAACACTTAACCAAACCATTGGACAGAGGGAAAGAGAGGGAAAAAAAAGTCATAGTTAAAAACAAATTGTCAGTAAACAATATAATAAACACAACTAAACCAAGTTCTTAGTGGCATAGGGAAAATTATATGAATATGGCAATTAACATACAAAATACTGTGACAGATACTCAGACAAAGCAGTTATGGAAAGTGGTGAAGGTGTTGCCTTCACTTATAGATAAACCAATTTTACATGCTAACCTGACATTACAGTACACAAGATATGAGGGCCAATCAAAAACAGTAAGAATGGATGGAGGTGTTACCAACAATAGATCATTTGTAGCTCAGCCTTGTCTCTCAGTGCTACATATTTGTGTCATTTCTAGCAATATCTTGTCTACCATCATGGAGTAACCTGTCTATCATGAATGTTAAGACCATGGATGTTTTTGTTGTTTCTGTATAGTTCTACTGGTTATTAGATAGCCCACATAAGTCAAAAAGATATCTGCACCAAACAGACAGCAGCAGTCCTGTAAGCAGAATGAGAATTGCCCCCATTTATTGCTATTGTATACATTATGAAACCTGTTATTGCACTTGCTGCGAAAATAAAACATGTTTGGGTGCACTGCCAGATTCAGTCAAGTTAACTAAGTTTAAAAGTCCCTCTACATGAAGAGATGTACTTCACCATTAATTACAATGTAAATAAGTAAACTAGTCAACACTCTAAACACTGCGCTTCCATTTCATACAAAGCAAAAATGCAGGTATTCCATGTATTTCTGTTCTTGCTTGCCAAGTATTCACTTATAAAATGGCAGGTTCTGAAGCCACAGGGGAGTATGTTGAAACTCACGTGGAAAGACATATTTGCTGGATGATTATAAAAAAAATGCCCAAAAAAGGTGTAGTTATCGGTGTCATTCTTTGTACGACTGCATATATTATATAAATTGAGTAATACTCAACCAAGCGGTCTGTTCTCAGATTTGGCCAGTGCATGACTATACATGAACGTCTGAATCTTTCCTCCTCACACAGCGTCTGCACCGTGCTCAACCACAAAAACCCAACAGGTAAACGTTACTTTGAACGAATGTAAATGAGCAATGACCTCTGCAATAACTTATTCCTGTTAATTACCTCTACCTCACTGTCGAACGTGACTATCATGCTGAAGCGGGTACTACTGACATCCGATGCTATGACTGATGTAGTGCTAGTTAAGGTGTTGCTGCTTATTAAATCAACTGGTGGAAAAGGACTAACCATTAAGTAATGACACAGATAAAGTTCATACTTTAAACCAGCAGGACTAATCCGTTCGAGCAACTAGATAACCATCGTGCCTTTGATCATTGCTGTTGTACGAGAGCAAAAATTTTCCAGAGTGTTTTGGTGCATCTTCTCACTGCATTTGGGAGGGTCTCGGACTCCGGCAACTCAGAAGCAAGATGGCGTCAAGCAGCAACAGATGGTAGTACTTCTAGCTACTAATGGGCACCTTTGTTCGGCCGTAAACGACCCTTGACGTTACTTGCTACAGTTGCGAACTAAATGTATACCAAGTACAAAAAACTGTTGGTTGACTATGGTGGTCACAGGCAGCCATAAGATACTTAAAATTATTGCCCTTCATCCGAAGTTTATTCCACCAGTTTTCATAAAGCATAAATGTCATGTTTGTTGCATGTAACTATCGCTAGCTATCGGTAGCATATCGCTAGCGAGTAAACATTAGCCATCTAGCTAATCGTTTAGCCAACGTAACCATTACCAGCTGAACACTTCACCAGAGAATGTGGAAATTTACCGGCGAGTATCAAGTCAACTATCGTGCACTACCTATTACTGTTAAAGTCATTAATTATGTGATATTTTTAAACTGAACCAGGATGAATAACGTTACCTTAAGTTCACAAAGAACTTCAAAGTCTGTAGTAATAGCTAACGATAAAGTTGACTAACTTTAGCCAGTTATCTAAGCTACGATAACAACCAGGTGTAACGTTGCCTGTTTTTTCTTTTTTTTTTTTAACCAACTAACGTTAACACAAGATGGGTTGCTAAATCTCACGTGAGAAAGAAATACAAGGAAACTGGATAAAAAAAGTTTGATAAAACACTGACGTTATTCGGCGACTCACAACAGAAATGCTATAACAATAAAACATTTACATAATTAATACAACTCCCATTTCCTTAACAGAAATGTTTAGATTTACCTTGTTAGGTAGTCAGCGTCTCACTCCCTGTCTCAACCGAGCTAACACAACGTTAGAAACCTCGCTAGCTATAGCTAGCTAGCCACCGAGAGCTAAAAAGGGCGGAAGCTGCAGCGCACTTGCCCGGCGAGGAAATACGAAAGTAGATAGCTAACGACAGCTAGCCGCCGTCCACTGGAGCTAATTTGCCTTAAAAAAATGTCAAAGTTCTGCCAAATTAAGCAAAGATACAACTTTAATAGTTGTATACTTCATCCACACCAAAAACTGGACTATGTACGCCAAGAAAAAGGTCTCTCTGAAGTCGCCTTACCTGCAGTTTACGTTGCTTTACAGTGGTTGTATTTCTCACTCTCATACAATGAAACACACAAGTGCGCGCACAGGGTGGGAGAAGCCCGAGCAGGCAAAGGGAAGAAATGACGGGGACGAGAATGAGCCACGCCTGCGCGGGCACGCTGCAGGGTGGATCAGAGTTTTCGATGAAAGAGTCATTATTACGAATAACGGACCGGCCAGCTTGCAATTTCATTTGAAAAGGCACATTGTGCGGCCAACAAAATATTATAATTGCAGTGTTTATAATGATCACAGTTACCAGATTTTTACATGATTAAGTATTTCTTTTTCCACACATATCAACAGAACTACATTGTCCTCTGAATTTGCTGTATGCAGCAAATCTAAGAGGACTTAATCAACAAATGGAGAATTCAGACTAACCTGAGTTAACATAGGTAAAAGAAAAAAGGACAATATGTTTCTATGTAATATGTTCGTTTCATTCAATATTAAACCATTTAACGTTAGTAGGTTATTGTCTGACTTTTGTATCAGAATCATTTACACATTACAATCCACAAATCCATAAATTCATACATGTACATGTACAATATTTTATATCATGATATCTTGATAGTAGCACAAAAAAGTGTACTAAGAATAGATTCCTTCCACGGCCACATTATGTCAATTCTCCAGTGAACCAGCTGCAAATATGTGCTTTTATCTGCAAAGATAAAATCAGTTAATGCCAATACAACCTTTTCAACATCCAAAAGAACAGCACAGCTGAGTGACAAATGAATTTTGATATTAACATCAGGCATGCTACCTGATGGTACACTTTGCTTTCGGAGAAATAGTAACATTATTTGCTGTTTGTTGATTAATTGTTAATGTCGACAACGATTTCGCCACACTAAAACTGTGCTTTGGAAAGGGTTTACATTGTATTAAATGGGTAACCTACTTCTCTTACAGGCCAACTATCACATCAATTTTTTTTTTAAAAAATGTCTATTAAAAGCACCTCTCTCTATCATTTCATTATACCCAAAGCGAGTGTACTTAATTTTTCATCCTTATCAAACTTCAATGAACAATGAAATTAGTGCTTGGTTTAGCATGCCTGGTTAAGAGGAGAATTGGCAAAAACAAGACACCACAGTTTGGTATTCAAGGCATACAAATCTAGCCCACATTCTGTCCTACATATGTCTCAATATGGAATATGACAATTTACTTAGATACTTAGTGTGGGTACTTAGGTCAGGTTTTCTGACAAATGGCTGTCTTTAACTTAAAATACTTTAGTTGAAGTACCTTAAATTTAACCAGTATTGAAAACAAAATTCTTAAGTATGTTTGTAACGTTACGTTTTGGTTTCCAGTGTTTCACTGTTTAAAATTCTGAAGGAACTCCAAGAGGGTTTTCATATTTTAAAGGCATTTATACAGGTTTGTTTAAATACAGCTATGGCAGGCGTATTTAACCCAGTTCTGCTTTAATACCGCCACAACTTCAAAAGTATTTCAGCTTTACTGTTGATAAAGTAACCTGATTTATTTTTAACAGAGTACTTCCGGGACAAAGGTGATTTCATAGCCCAGAGTCCGGAAATGTACAGTAAATTTGAAAAGCATGCGTTTCAGTACGGTTAGAAACTACAGTGAATGACTTTTTTTTAAATATGCGGCTCTGATGGGTAGGTAGGGTGGATAATGTGGAATAATGGAATAATGTCGAGCCAGCAGGTGTGAGCCTATATCATGCTAACATCTATATCTTTAACGTTATCTTGGTTTATTACAGCTAATGAATCATTTTTCCATAGTATTTATTGACATATTCTTCATGTATCACGGTATTTATACAGATAATTTGTAACTGTACTATACTGGCTGGCTTTTTATTTTTTGGTTTATTTTGTTACAGTAGTAGCTTAAATGTTTAACTTACATTAATCTCCAGCTCTGATTCAGGTTGAGTGTTTCCCGCACCAATGGAAGTTTTATCCCGGCTAAACCGCATGCGATGTGCAATTAGACTGCTCAAAGGACCAGAGAGACGCCAGGTAGGGCCACTTCGATGAGATCACTGAATAACGGCGTGCAAATGTTGGAAGAGGCATATGAACCGCAAAAAGTGTACATCTGCCATGTGTTGTGAGCGACCCACTGGATCCATTTATAATGTTTGGCCAAGGGACAGGAAAACTTATTTTTTCTTTTTGCACTAGAGTTTGTGCGTAACAGGTCATGATCGTGTCCATCAGACCACACTTACCATCCGTGCTCCAAACCGTTTCGTGCTTCTGATATCAAGTAAAGGGCAACAGTGTCTTTAGTGCACCATGACTTTTTCCAAACATAATGTTGTAAATGTGATCATTTCAATCTGGTGTCCCCTAAGTAAAACATGTAGCCCCACACGGCCCTGCCCTTGAGCCTGTCCTTTTAAGCAGATATCAGATGAGCTGGTGGTGTGCACCCCTCTGTGACTGAAGTGAAGCCTGCTCTGTACAGTGTCCAAAAGGAGGGTTTCCTGTGGTGGACGGCAAGGTCATCATCTTTGCTGATGGTCTCTCTGCTCCCAGGGTCTGTGTTCTGCATCAGGGAGCGCTGCCCGGCCCCCTGTGGTCCGGCTGAGTGTGCAGGATGCTACAGCTCTCTGGGAGAGGCAGTTTCGACAGTCTGGGGTCTCTGAGCCGAGCCTGTCGAGTCAGTACATCATGGCACACGTTCTGGGAGCCAAGACAGTGAGTGCGCAGGCCAAAATCATCATGGTGAAGGGGCTTTTCTTGCTGTCTGCCCACTTGTTCCTTTTCCTCCTTGGTTTCCTGCCCTCTCCACTGTCTCAACTAATAAATTTTCCTGTCTGTCATGTCAGATGGCAAACCTGGGACCAGACGTACTGACAAAGACACTGACAGACATGCAGACGCACCAGTTCTGGAAGCTCTGTGCTAAACGACTTACCAGGTAAATATTCTCAGCCCGAGTCTGAAATATCTGTCATATATAGCATGTTGATGTGTGAAGTGTAGAAAGCTGAATGTACAGGAGATGTCATGGTAGTTTCTTATGTGTGCAGGATGTGTATGTTGTGTTATGGTTAGGCTATGCAGTGTATACCTTTTGCTTGATCATGTGTACAGGGTTGATTGTTTAGGCTGTGCTCAGCATGGTGTATAATGTCTTCAGGATGCCGGTTCAGTATGTGATTGAAGAATGGGACTTCAGAGATCTGACTCTGAAAATGAGGCCCCCTGTCTTTATCCCTCGTCCTGAGACAGAGGTGAGGATGTGGACCAAACACGATTATTCCCTCACGTCTCCTCAGTTTATCATTGCTCACATATTAATACAGAATCTCACACACATATTCTCACACATATTGAGATAATTGTTCCACTCTCATACACATTGGTATACACCCACACTAACTGGAAGGTGATGTATTTTATGTCTTTCGTGTCAGAGTGATTCTGGCTAATGTTTTCTCTCTTGTCTGAATCCATTTTCAGTCGCTCTCAGCACTTTAAATCACTTGTGTAAAAAAAGCAGAATTAATACTGAAGAGGTAGAGTATGAACTATATCCTCCAACCAACTTATGTTTTTATCACATCTACCACTAGATGGAGCAGTCGCCATATGAAACTTTGTGTAGAGTACATTGTCGGGTTATTGGACGGCAATGAAATTGGTTTTATTGATTGACATACATGGATGGAAACAGTTGTCCCACATTTCAACGTCATCTGTACTGTGTGTGTGTGTGTGTGTGTGTGTGTGTGTGTGTGTGTGTGTGTGTGTGTGTGTGTGTGTGTGTGTGTGTGTGTGTGTGTGTGTGTTTGTGTGTTTGTGTGTGTAGGAACTGGTGGGCCTGGTGCTGGAAGGGCTATGGCCAATGCAAGATAGCGGCATTTCTGGTCTGCGTTGCCTAGAAGTAGGGTGTGGCTCTGGAGCCATCTCCCTCAGCCTGCTCCATGCCCTACCTCAGGTGAGCGCGAGGAGTGACCAGAGGTTCTGGCCTATAAGTTATCTCTTTGTGTACCAGTTTTCAAAGAAGGAATAACCGCTGTAAATACTATTAAAATTTAACTGCATGACGTTATTAACAGGTTGTTTTCTCCAGCTCAGGGCAGTTGCAGTGGACAGGAGTGCAGAAGCAGTACGTCTGACTCAGGAGAATGCTAACAGGTGACCTTCTCATGACGTGAAGGAACAGACCATTATTCTAAACCATAGACGTCTATGGTTTGATTCTATACCATAGACGTCTATAGTTTGAGTCTGTCGCAGGGTGGAAGCGTGTGTTTGTAAA
>CM040752.1:32556085-32573585 GCA_022829145.1 Albula goreensis
TGTGAGCTCCTTAATTCTTATCATGGTTGTTTTTGTTGCAAGTGTCAATATTGTTGTTTTCAGCGATTTACAGTCTTGTGTATTGCGAGGAGTATGAATCTTAGTTTTTCAACTGTATTTAAGATAATTTGTAGGTATATTATCTGTCTTGACAAGGGGTTGGTCTAAACCTGTTTTTGTTTACTTTGTATTTTACCTGAGTCAAAAATGTTTCAGGTTAATAATGATTCTGAAATTATGTATTTCTAAATAATTCTAAAATTAAATATAGAATTATTTAATTTAAAATTCATTTTGGGGGGTGTTTTTTTCTTCTCTGATGCATTAACCAGAGTACATGGGCAGCTTTATGATTTTTTTTTTTTTTTTGTACTGAGGTTTTTTTAGTTGTCCAACACAAAGGCGTAATATCAGAGACCTGCAAATCTCAGAATCCACAGCCTGCAGACAGCATCTAAAGAAACTGGCATGGTCGCCATCGATCGTTCTCTCTCGATTGCAGCATATCTGACTTATCACAGCTTCGTCTGAATCAGAGACGATATATTCAGCTCTGTGGAGTCTGCCTTAAACCCCCCGACACACACACACCCGCCCTAGCCTTTATCTCCCTCACCCCCCTTCCCCCCCCCCGCTGGTTCTAGGAAGTGGAGCAGAGAGCGAGTGAGGGTAATTTGCTGTAGCCTTTCCTGGAACTCTCCTTTCCAGTATCTGGCTGTCCCTGGAAGCGCATGCTCGTTCCATGAATCACCCCCATCCCCTCTGCTGGAGATAGGGAGATGGATCGAGAGGAGGGGGTTGTGGGTTAATGTAGATTCGATCTTTCGTATTTTCAGGAAACCTTTTTTTCTTTTCTTTTCTTACTACACCAAATGTGAAACAAAAAGACTTGACTATAAAAAAGAAAAACAATTGATTGTTAAAGAAATAAGAGAATACAATACATAAAAATTCCATAAACATTAACTCATGCTGCAAACGTTATGAACTAATTAATCCACTGCAGATGAGTGGTCTAACTTTGCGTATTATTTCGCTAAGAAATAGTTCACTATAAATATTGAGCAGATGCTCATTTATCAAGTCCTGTACTATAGTTTTGAATATGATTTGCCTTTTTTTCTTCCATAATTAAAATTCCTGTCGTCCACAGAGGAAGATGTACATGACAAAAAAAAAAACAAGGATACTAAACTCCTATCCGTTTCTTTGATCACAGAGTACTTAATGGATTGCAGTTTATTTCATTTTTTTAACTAAGATAGGAAAAACCCACAATTTTCTTAAACTGGAACTTTTTAAACCCACTTAGTTTAAGAAATTTGTACAAGTTGCTCAGCCCAGATGTGTATGAGGAGAGTATACCGTGTTTGTTGCCGACTCTTCTTTCTGTTGTCACATTCTGCTCGCTTCAGGGTACTAGCAAATCTAGCCCCTGAATGTGTCAACGATTGGGTAAGAAATCAACAGGACTATGTTTTTCATTTTTACTAAAAAATATAATATATTTATTACTATGTACAAGCAGCCATACTGTGGTATGATCACATGAATTCAGATTGATAAAAAAAACAGTCTTCATTTAAAAAAAAAAAAAAAAGAAAAATAAAACATTCCATACACTCATACTGGTTGAGTCCAAAGCAAACAGGTGCCATTCACAGCATACTGGTTCTGCTGGCTTTTGGGGGTGCCATGCCCTCATGACTGTCTAATTGGGTCGGAGGGGGGGTGAGTGGAGTCGGACCTGGAGCTGTACCGCACCCCATGATGGATGTCCAGCCCGGTCCGGATGAGGGAGATTGTGCCCAGAGAATGATCACGAGATCAAAGGCTGAATATGTGCCGCACCCTTCCCCCCCCCCACCTACCCCCTCCAAGTCTTCTCAGTGCCGTAGACTTACAGCAATAATGTCATTACCTCACACGGGCAGGTGCACCTGTCCGAGGGTTCACCGCGCTCAATCCTCGTCCAATTACCACAAGGTCACGGTGCGCTGGGAGCTGCCCCACTTACGAGGGGGGTGCCAGGCCGCTCAGAGCTGAAAGGGGTAGTCTTGCAGGAAGTTCTGCAGGGGCCGGGGCAGGGGAGCTGCTCGGGGCGGCTGGTGAGGCGGTTGATGGCGAGCCGCGTGAGGTGCTGCAGGGAGGGGCAGGACTTGCGACAGTGCAGCGGCCGGACCAGCTTCAGCAGCAGCGCGCTGTCCTTGGAGATCTGCTGGTCCTCTTTGCTGGGGGCGGCGTCGCCCTGGCTGAAGCCCACGTAGTGCTGCACCAGGCTGGCCACGTCCGGGAAGGCCAGCAGGCGGGGTTTGGCCAGGGAGCTGGAGTCCAGCCTGAAACGCCCGTGGCTGTACTCGATTCGTACGTTGGTGGGGCCGCGCCCCGTCTTGACGGACAGAGTCAGCATGTATAAGGGGTGGCTGCTATCCCTGATTAGGAAGGTCCCCTCCTGAGCCTCCTGCAAGACTGCCTGTGCCTCGCCAGCGGTAATGGCGCCCCAGTACCACCCTGCAGAAAGAGAAAGGACCTATTTTAGTAGTCCGCTGACTGCCCGAGTAATTTCTGCCATGTTTGTTTCAAAACTATGTGGCATCAATTTCACACAAGTGCAATGATACAGTTACACGGCCCCAACGGTTACTGTACATTCCAAACTTCTGTTAAACGAACTTGATCCTGACACAGATATCTGACAAATTGAAGTCTCAAACATATTATACACCAATTATTCACTACGATAGTCTTCTTTTTTTTCAATGATTGTGCAACACGTTTGGACTGCCAAAACACAGCCCACAATATTTACATTCAAAGCCTTCCAGTGAAGTGTTATCGTGAGAAAAATGGAGGAAAGTCCATTCCCTCTGTATGAGGGCTGACATCCTGTTTCATGACTCTCTTGAGATGGTAAAACTGTTAGTTCCATGATGGGTCATGGGAAGCACACTCACACGTATGATTGTAGGTTATTTGGTTGCTTTTGACTGAAAAGTGATATCCACATTGGAATGTAAGCAGGTAAGATGTTGTGTAAACCACTTAAATTGGACCGGTAACAGGATGGAATTTTTCTGGAGGGGAATCTTGCTTTCGCTGTAATTATATAACCATACACAGCACACCAACACTGCAAGCGTCTACAAGAACTTAATCTCATAATCATGAGTCAGCAGAAAGGAAATGGGGATTTCTGAGATAGTCAATTAAAAGTAAAATGTACACCACATGACTATCACTGATAAACAGATGGGCTTTCTCATTTGAGAGCAATAACCTGAGGGAGATATCTGACTTTGGTCAGAGGTATGTGAGGGTATTACAAAGATTGAAAAATGAGTGTGCACACTACTGGCTAGTCTTAGTCACTCAGTGAATAACATACTTCTCATTTCTGCTCTGTCAACCCTTACTTGTATTACATGATTTATTTAAACAATTACGATCTAACTATCATGCCTTTCACATCAAAAGGTTTGACATCTTTAGGGAATTTGATGCTGTTCCTGTTTCCAGTAAAGCTGAATACAAACCCAGAACCTACAAACAACAAGGTTAACATAACCTTAACTTGGCAACCATGAAAGAAAATACTACGAGCAAACATCGTTTGGAGTAAGTAGATTTCACTTATCTGCTGTTTCCCACAGAGAACTGCTTCAGCAGAGGGTCGAAGTGTATTCTATGTATCAATCACAATGTCTGGATGTTAATGCTCCCCCCCACCCCCACCCACATGCACAAGGTGAGATCACTGCAGTACCTGAGGTGTCCAGGTAGCGAAAGGTCTTGGCAATGGAGCGCAGGTCTTCTGTGGGGTCCCACAGCTGGGGGGGCTCTGCAGGCAGCGGGGGGGTGAAGACGTGGGGAACCCCAGGTGAGCATCTGTCCGCATGGTCAGCGGGACCACCTCGGCGGCCGGAACAGGCAGCAGAGCCCTGGGGCTGGACACAGGAAGGGACAGACAATCACTATGGAGACGAGACCGGTGCGAATCACACTGTGACATTCTCTTAGACTTGTGGAGGAGTGTGTGACACAAGCACAGAGACACCCCACCCATCCAGCGCTGTTATTTTATATGAGATAGCGCTGCTGTTTCCAACTGAAATTTCTCTATTCCAATATGCACAAATGAGAGTCTGGACTGACTGAGATGTCTGAGGACATCCAGGCCTACATACTGGAGCAATTCAATGTTCGAATGTATGTTTGTCTTTTGAACAATCAAAATAACCGGAGGTGACTGGCAAAGTGATCCTAGAGATTTCTACATTTCTAAGAAACCAGGGAAAGCACTCTAGATTTACCCAGTAAATCCCATCAATGAGACGTGTTAATATTCTAGCACACCACAATTTATTCGCCATTTTAGGCTGGATGTCATTATAAGGCAAACTGGATGCAATTTTTCTCACTTGCCATTCCAGTGGGCAGGGCAAGGGGAAACTAGTTGAATTTTGGGCTAACACTGTCCCAAGCCTGCGTTTCAGACATTTTGTCAACCATAAAAAGGCAGTTTTTTTTTACAATGTAAGGCTTTGCATATCAAATATATATTGGGCTATCGGCAGGAAAGCAAACAAACCATTTTCCATGTGGAAGCACAGCTTTTTTGCATACCCAATGAAAGATAATACAGTTCACGTTTTGGTTGAACATCTCTTGAAGCTATTTCTTTTGTGCCATCGGCCTCCACCAGCTGAATGCGTTCAAGTGCTTTATGTTACAGGAAGGGCTTAGTCATTGTGAAAGAACCGCTGAGGAAGTAGCAAGAAATATCCGCAGACTTTTTTTCCACATAAAGCATGAGTCAAAAGATGTTTTTTTTTCTTCTGGTGAGACAGACTTTTGGTGATATTGGAACACGGAGTTCCCCTTGTTCGCCAGAAATTCATTTGAACTCTGAATTGGTCCAAAACAGACAAATTGACATGAACAGATGTTGCTTATAAATATACTGTTCATCTGTGATAAATTCTGACTGCTAGATGGATGCTAGTATTATAAAACGATGGGATTCCCCCCAACATATCTCACAACTTTTAAAAAAGAACATCCACTTAGGATCAGAGTACTGTGTAACCGGTGAAACCGTACGAAGCGCCACAATGTCTTCACGAAAGTACACGTTTCATTTATCTGCTTAAAGGCTTTCAAATGAACATAGTGGTGAGACTTGGACATTTTTATATACACCTACAGTAATAACATGTTTATATACATACAGTGGATTTTTAAAATATTGGCATCGTTGACGAAGATGAACAAAAATGTTTTACAAAATAAAACAGATATGAGCTGTATTTCATGCTCAAACGTGAAAACTACATTATTTTATTCTTATATTATGTTTCCAAAAAGGTTTTTATGTAGGCTATAGAATTATACTACAATGCATAGTGCCACCTACACAAAATAAAACAATGCAATTTACTCACCCTTGTACGCAGAGAATCATGTCAGGTAACACAGGTTATAATCCCTCGGGTTGTATTCGTCGACCTTTTTTTAAAGCCCACAACTCTTGAATAAATATGGTATATATGGAAGCCTTGCTCTATCACCTTTCAAATTTATTGAAAGCACTGGATAAGAAATAAGACTTCGAGTATGTCTTTGGCAATTCAAAGAAAATCGTGAGACTGGAAATTTGGTTGTTAAAAAGAAAAGATCAAATAATGTGTTCGAATTCGTAACGATAAAACCTTATTATAAAAATTATACAGTACCGAGAATATGAAGTATCCGATCAGTACGACGTACTAACGCCAAAAGATCTCTAGCCTTAACGATTAATAACTCCAATGTAAAGACAATCGTCAAGTAATATGGATGAACCAGACGCAGAGCCTCGTCTTTTAAGTGGTGAAGGAAGTATGTTTTACAGTATTTGCGAAAACAGAGAGAGAAAAAAGCTCAGTGGGTTTGGCTTTACGAGTTCACAGAAGTTCCAGGAATTGTGTTCTGGGAATTGCTTTGCATTTCAGCGCCTGTGACGACATCAGCTCGAGCGCAGCTGCCCACTTAGTTCACAGAGCAGCGCTCCAACAACGCGCACGGCGGACGGGCTGTTCACCTGCCAATGTTTCCAGCATCATTTTCACGCTTTGACTGTATAGTCTTTACGTACTAAAATGTGATGAATTACTCCAAAAGTTGCGCTCCCTGAGTCTACTCTACCGACCACTAACGGCGCTAGTGGGCGCTCGGTTGGGTTCATAGGAAACACTGCCGACGTTTTTCCAAGTACTTTCCAGGAAAGATGAAGCAGCGACATATCGAGGCGGGCCTATCTACGTCGTGCCCTTTCCTACTGCTCCGCCCTTGCTATTCTGAGAATGGAGTGTATCTTTATGGGTCCCTGGAGTAATAAGTGACCGCCTATCGAGGACTTTGTAGCAAAATACAAAGTAAAATTAAACAATCTTAAAGGTAACATTACCATCTAGTCGTAACAAAGTGAAAGCTACGTGGAAGCGGACGGTTTAGGCTACTATAACACTGGCAGTGTTCGAAGATTTACGACTGAGACTAGAACACTGACGCAGGTCTTACATACTATCGCCGGGATTCTTGTTTAGATCTCATAATGTTTTGTATTTATCTTAATTGTCAATTCGTTTATCTCAACTTGTGTCAAGGTTTGGTAGCTATCTCAGAAAATGGCCTAAGTGTGTGCAAGGTTGTGATTTCAGTTCAGTTAGTGTCTCACACTATTAAGTCTTATCTAATAATTACATCTTATACAAGCCCCGCACGCATTGAATAAGGTAGTTTATACGACTTGAATCTTTATAGAAGACTACGATTCTCTCCGTTGCACTCAAAAGAAGATCAGCTTATAGCGGATCAATTTATCATTTGAAATTACAATTATGTGATTTAAGTATTAGCTCGGGAGCATGAAAAGCTTTAAAGTCCTAAACAGATGTAGTCAATTTAGCACCATTAATATTTGTGTGAACATTTCATGTTGGAGGTTAAGAATTACTACAGTGTTTTACTCACGTTAATAATAAAGTTAGCTCTCTGAAATGATCGATATCTTTTTACTGCTGTAAAACATGAATGTCTGATCACGTTGTGGCCTGTTGTGCTCATACCAGCAACTGCCGCTGCAAGAGATTTTAAGGTCTGCCAGTGAGGTACACCACAAATCCACTGACACAGATATACGGTGGGCAGTGCAGACACTGCAGAGCAATAACAGAAAAATGTTTAGATGAGCCACATGGCAACAGCAGGGATGGCGTGGCGGGCATCTCTGACTGCAATGCACAGCAGCAGTGTTTCTTTCAAACTGAGGAACACCACTCCTGGTGAGAAGGCCAAGCAGTTCAGAGGGTTTTGAGTGGAGGAAAACAGCTCACTCACCGAGTGACATCGCACCCCTAATAATTAAGTAATAACCCCTAATAACAACAGTTATAATAATTTACATATAGATTACATTTATACCATGGTTTACCTTGGTATTCAAATGGCTAAACGCATAACCCTCACTTTTGATGATAGTGCCCTGATGATCAAATTGTATTTGGTCTGGGGTGTCCATGAGAGGGTTAAGGTGGGGATACTCACCTCAACTACCACCAAACGTGTTATAAAAAGAGCGGAATCAGTTCCCTTAAAAAGGCACCTGGTTCTTTTATATCTGTGGTCTATTCATATCGCTACTGTGCCACGAGTTTGAAACAAGGAAGCATGCCCACTTGTGTTACATAACCGTGAGCTGAATTACGCAGGCTACAGTAGCTTGCCTTGTAGGTACACTTCAACCCAACTATTTTCAACAAACCCGAACAAAGGGCAGTGTAGCCCTGGCGCTCAGTGTTTTGTTGGCCTTGCTCTGGAGAAATCTGGCTTGATTCCACAAGTTCATTTGGCTTCGATCAGAATTATCTAAAGCCTGGTCAGTATGCAGTGAAAATAAAGTCTGAAGCTGTAATGAATTGAATAGGAAGGCCTACCGCTATAATGGGTGAGGAAGTATGAGGACTAATTTGTGCATGTTCGGTATTAGGTAGTGTCTAGTATCAGTCTCATAACCTTGTTGTAGTTAGCGTGACCAAGATAAACCACAGTGGGATAAGCCTGTTCAACATTTGGGGATTTGTGTTACTAGTAAGCAGATGGCCATTTAGTTCTTTTAATTAATCATTATCTTGTTGCAAGGGTTTACAGGAGGCCATCCCATCCTTTGGCCTATAACATAACACTGGCTAAAAACTCCACTCTCACAATGTTTCTTCATGTTTGCACTGCTTCGCAGTTTAACGTTAACGCAAGCACAAATTTTATTCTGAAGCCCCTTTGTTTTATTTTGCATATGATTTCCAACAAATCATCTGACCCCTATCCTGTCTTACCTGTCCAACCTGTCACCTTATCACATATTGCAGTGTGCATATGTATATATATATTTGTCGTGCCGTGTTTCCTGCCCTCTCCGTGATGCGCACAAAGACAAGTGGGAATCATAATTGACAGATGACAATAACTTTGCTTTGCTAATATGGAGCTTTCTGGAGATGCTTTAAGCTACTGCTGCACAGGTTTGCAGCATTTAATGCATACCTACTCAGAAGCCTTCGTTTAAAAACTGTTCTTTATCATCAAGTACGTCTTGACTGCATGTTATGGGAAAAGTGTGACCTTAAGCCTAATAATGCCTTGTCTGTACGCAGAATTATCCACAGATATGGCCTGCATAAAGTGCATACACCAGTCAAAACACAGACACGGATTAAAATACAGATAAAGGCAAGGATAAAAGTCTTGCCAATGGACATTTTGTTATTGGAGAAATGGAAAACGTATGAAATGGCTGCAGACCCAGGCGTTTCCTCCAGTGTGGTTGGGATCGCAGCGGACTGGGTTCCCACAGCTGATCTATGGTGGGTCTCATTCAATTAAACTGTTAGCTTGTTTAGTGCTTAACTAGCTAAGTAATCCCACCAGCTTTTAGGGAAAAACATGTTTCATGCCAACAACACGTACTATCTTCACAAGATGGTGATTAGTGAGAAGTACTAACTGACTGATGGTTTATTAGCAAAATACATTCCCCCAGGTGGCTTTATGCTAAGGCAGACATGTTTATCAGGACAAACAGTGAGACTCTTTGCTGTGTAGCTCTGGTGCCCTAAGCAATGAAAATAAAGTGTGTCTGGTGGCAAGCTTCAATGGACGAGCAAGTAAGCGAAAGGGCGTGCAATATGAGGCAATATGAGTATGATGGCTGTCTACCTGCTACCTGAGAGAGGTGTGGCAGATTTCCGTGCAGGTCTGCAAATGTTGTTATATGGGCTTGGGTCAATGCAACAGCCATTTGTGTCTTTTAAGGGCTAATGCTAATTCAATCAATTTTAATGAAACCATGATTTTTTATGAGTATGTTCTATATTATTGGAGACAAGTAATTGTTTCCTTTGGAATATGTTATTTCCATTTTAAAATACTCATGTCCTTAAAATAGATACATGATATAAAATAGATGTTGTGTTTGCCCTTAAGGACACAAGAGTCTGTTTTGATTGAATCCCACATACCCCTACATGGACAAAGTGTATTCAATTGAATCAAGCTCATGGTACAAAACTGAACAAATAATGCCATAAAATCAGCAATGCCAGACCTACATTGAATGATGAAGCCCAGGTTTTCTCGGCTGCATATCTCCCGACAAGCAAGATAAAAGGCTTTATATTAATACATGCTAATAGATATATTACACCCCAACAAAGCTACATTTCTGGAACTGTCATTCAAAAGCATAATGTAATGTCATGTAAAAAAAAGGAACAACATTTATTGTCATCACAAACCATTTGACTGTATATCTGTATTAGGGAAAAATTCAAGCAATTACCGGTTTCCCCCAAACAAAAATCTGCTATTTACTATGTGCAGCAGTAACTTGCCAATGTTGGTGGGGTGAAGAAAAGGAAAGAGGGGCAGTGAAGCTGCAGAATGGGTTTCTTCCTCATTATCAGGTTTAGTGCAGCGCTGCAGCTGCAGCAAACCACCAACAGACAGGGGCGTGGACAACTTCCTTCTTACGGTGCATTTGCAAGCATGGTTTCTCTGTTAACCGACTTCACGAGAAAACCTAAAAACGGAATGCCTCGCAATAGCTCAGGCTGCACACGTCCTGCAGGTGCTACAGTTCTTTATCATCCTGTACTCCAAAATCGACTGATATGAGTATGCAGGCGTTTTTATCTCACCCTGTTTTGGAAGAACATCTCAAAAAGGCACTAAATGAGAATAAAACTCAGCTCTTCTCATGCAAGGCCCCCAGGACCAGCCTGATGCCTGAGCCCCATGTTGAAGCACCCCTCTCCCCCCAAACGGGCCATTCTCTGCCTAACAGAACAGAACTTTCTTAAATGTCTCAGGGAGAATCTGTACCTCAGGGAGCAGCTTGCAGTACCTCCTCCCATGACCAGAGTGGGTTAATAATCACCACCTAAAACCTATCTTCAGGCCCTCTGAACAAACATTTTTAGAATTAGCAACATTCGAACTGCCTTTGCCATTGGACGGTTTTAAGTTGGCTTACCTTGTAAATGCACAGGTAGAGCTGCAGCATATTCACAAAGTAACAAACCGAATTAAAACTATCCAATGGTAAAACAGCTGGGATGTTGTTCATTCAGAAAATGTGTGTTTAAAAATGACATTTTCTTGGAAAAAGGAGAGGATTTCAGTCATACGATCGATATTTTTCTTTTCTGAATATACATTTGCAAGTAGGTGTAGTTTATTATTAAAAATGTGAACTATACTTCATCATCACAGGACGCAAGCAATGCTCAGATACACAGGACTTTCGTTTAAATATAAAGTAGCAAGGAATTTAAAACTTTTATTTTCTAATGATTGCTTTATTAAGTAATAGTGATTATTATTATATAATGCCACCTTTAAATGTTTAATAACCAAACATTGCACCAAATATGTAAACATGTAAAGAATTTAGCTCATCCTCACTCTGCAATATAATTGCAGTCAAAAACAATGTCAGCCAAGTATACAGAAAAAAAAAAAGATTTTATTTGGAATTCCTTATCCGATAATCTGAGAAATCTTGGTGATGTCTGTCGTACGCACATGAGCATCATATGTGCTATCACAGACATGGGGGAGGGAAGCGTACAGCAACACAGTTGCAGGTGGAGCAGGCGGGGGTGTGGTGGGGAGGGGGGGTCTGTGAGAGAGAGAGGCTGCGAGGGGCAGGGTGATTGACAGGTACAGACGCTGGATGGAGGTAGCGGGAGACAGGCCGCAGGTGCCTGCTTCCCAGGGGACTCTGTGAACGATGCAGAGAGAGGGCGAGGAAACCAGAAGGGGACAGGGGAAACCCATTTCATCTCGCACCCTCATGGCTCCTGCTTGTCTGTCTGTGCACCTTTTTCTGCTGAGGTCACATGACCTACATCTGGCTCTGGCGCAGGGTGACGAAGGAGCCGAGAGCCTTAGCTTTGTTCCACTCTGCTTCAGGAAGCCTTTTCATATTTAATATCATATACAACTTATTATAAATCTCCGATAAAACAACCTCCTACCTGTGTGTGTGTGTGTCTGTGTGAGCATGTGCTTTGGTGTGTGTGTGTGTGTGTGTGTGTGTGTGTGTGTGTGTGTGTGTGAGAGCGTGTGTTTGGTGAGTGTGTGAGAGAGAGGAAGACTGTGGAGAATACAAGAGGAATATGGTGGCTGAATGTGTGTGTGTGTGTGTGTGTGTGCGTGTGTTTAAGGCAGAGAGAGAAAAAGTGTGTGCATGTATGTGTGTATGCGAGACAGAGAGATCCTTCAAGCTTCAGTGCTGATCCCTATTTTGATACATGTGCAGAAAAAAAAAATTAGAAACGGTTAATAAACACAAGGAGAAAAAGGTAAAACAACAACAGAATCTTCCATTTCCTTCCCCTCCTTCTGGGTGACAGAGCGCGGGAGCTGGTGGGACACGTACAGGACTGGGGTCGTGTCCACTGCAGGAAGGGGACAGGGGCAGGCCCAGGGGCCAGGGTGGGACGGGTGGAGCCCCTCCGCACCCCTCTCTAGTTCTCCTCCCCGTTCTCCCCGGGGCCCTTGATTATCCTCTTGTTGCCTCGCTTCCCGGCCGGCCCGCGGGGCTTAGCGAAGGCCTGTTTGAAGGCGTGCTGTTTGGGGTGGATCTCTTCATACAGCAGCTCCTCTGTCAGCTCCTCCCCAGTGTCAATCTCCATCTGCACACACACACACACACACACACACACACACACACACACAGCATGTATGCACATACACACATATGCACACACACACACACACACACACACACACAAACAATGAGGAAATAAGAGAACGATTGTAAGGCAGGGTTAGAATGACTCCTGGTCACAGCTCTGCATACTGTATTTTGAAGGCCTAAGTCAGCCGCTTATTGGGAAGAAACCACACCGACCTGCAGAAACTGGGGCCAGCACCCCTGTTATAGAGTGAGGTAATGGTATAGTTTTGGAGCAGAATTTGGGAAGTGGCCATGGGGTACGGTGAAGTGGTATCCGTTCCTAACCTTTTTAGCGATCTCCAGATGGTAGTCCCTCTCCACCTCATCCAGCAGCCGACTCTTGCAACTGGAGTACAGCATTCTCTCCTTGATACTGCAGCTGTACCCGGGCATGGAGTAGATAAACACTGAGAGAGAGAACACAGAGAGACAGGCACACAGGAAGAGAGAGTCACATGAGGGTCAAACTGACAGCTGATTGGGCTGTTCACCCATTCCCAGTTAATGGAGCAAAAGGAAAAGCACCATGACCCACATATACAATGTTACATGTAAACAGTTCATTTTTGGACATAACATTTGCTGCTCTTGGCTACAAGATAATTGTTACAAGATAATTAGATTGTTGGTTGTAAATGGTGAGCCTAGCTGGATTAAATGGCCTGTTCTCATCATTATATGTTCTCATGTCACTGCTAAATGTCTATAAAATAATCTGTACTATTATTTATATAATGATCCATTACCTCTTCCATTTAAGCACAAACTGTAAACTGTACTGTACTGTTAGTGGAAGAGCACTGTTTGATACTCAATGTATCCAGTTCTAATCGTAATTATTTTATATGCATAACATATAGCGATAAGGTGTGATGAGGTAACCACTCCTATAAGGTATTTATTGATATGGTCTGCAATGTCTCTCAGCCAATCACAACGCACGGCTACCTCTAACTGTTCTATACTGTCATTTATCTATTTGTATACACATAAACTACTGCTTTAAAATTTAAAAATGACCTTGTACTGTATGTTAGTAGTGTTATGTAGATTGCAGGTTTTGTTAGTCGTGCACTGAATCTAACGGATGGGGACAGAAGTGACGGAAGACTGATGACTAACCAATAGACTCCAGGTAGTCCCCTTCATGGGAGTGCTTGTAGACGAAGAAGTGATATCGTGGCGTGTCGGTGGGGATCCTCCGTGGAAGGTCGCTAACCTCTGTGGGGTTGGTGTGCACCAGCTCAATGGTCTCCCTCTCTGTGTCCAACCGCTAACACACACACACACACACACACACACACACAGAAACAGCACAGTGATTATTATGAGTGCCTATGTGCTAACATAGCACAGAAACACCACTGTGATTAGTTTAAGTGTCTAACTGCTAACATACCCACAGAAAGAACACTTAGATTAGTGCATACACTTAACTGCTTAGACACAGGAAGTCAGAGCAACATGATTATTGTATGGGCTTAACCACTGATACACACAGAAACACAGCACTGTGGTTGGTGCTGGCATTCAGCTCCTAAAACACAGAAACGATCTGAAATGTCCATGTCTTAACACTATAGAATTAAACCACAGTGCCTGACTTAAAATATTGACAAACTGTTTGTTAAAAATCAACAACATATAAACTGGCATCGTTAAGCTTTACTTTCAAAAGTACTACGATGTGCAATAATTATACAATTGAAGTGCAGAGCAGTGATTATTCCAGCAGCAAAGATATCTGGCAAGAGTTCTGGACACAGTTTTTAATTGAGGAGTTTGAGAGGTTTGAGCCTTAAACATCACTCAAGAAGATAAATAGTCAGCAAACAGAAAGAATAACAAAATAAGCAATAGACTTTGACACTGCGGTGCTTCCAGGGTCACGGGCGAACAGACTATCTTATGTTTAATCTATCCTCAGAGGCCATATGAACCTCTCGCTGGGGAGACTGCGGCTTCTCCATGCTTTACGCTGATACACATTAATTGCCTTGAAATGCAATACATCTTCTTCCCCGGCGTTCCCAGTATTTCTGCTGGATAACTTTATCTAACTGCTGATACACAGAAAGAGGGGGTCACATGCGGAAAGAATAATCACATGTGAGCTGCAACGTTGGGAAATGGTAGCATGGGCATGAAAAATACCTTGATGGATTTAGAAACAAGGCGTAGTGTTCCAGCTCATGATCGAGAGAGTTTTTTTTTTTTTTTTTTTTTTAATGGATTAGATTATCATGTGACTTGAAACATAATGCAATGCTTCACATTTGTAACAGGGGAGAGTCTGCCTGCGGGTGCGTTGTAAACCAAAGCCGTCACTGACCGTGCTGTACAAAACCAAATATGATTAACTCATTAAGCTAAATCGCAAAACAAGGAGGCTAATTGCTCGCTAATTAGAGCTGCACGTGATGACGTGCAGATATTCGCTTCTGGTCACTAACGTCTGAGAACCCTGCCAAATGTGCATGCCTATTACTGAGACAAATGCGGTAGAAACAAGTCAACACTCTGCTAATGAGATCCTTTGAGTCTTCAGCTGAAGCCAAAATAAAATAAACCTGCCAACTACCCAGCATGTGTGGATATCTCCAAATGTCTGAGAAGCTTTTATGAACAACCGCTTTATGAGTATAAAATATACTCATAAACTCAGCTCTGGGAGGAAGTCTGAACTTTTTAATTTGAGACTCTTATATTTAGAAATGTGTTCTTTTAGATTTACATAATGAACTGCATTTTAATTGATATGGTTATGACAGATATTTGCTTTGTATAGCAATTCTAATTAAAATCTTTACTACACTGGTGATGACAAGAAACAGCCTTTTTTTGAACATGTAAAGACTCACTCCAGCCCACAGACTTCCTGATTCTACTTAAAGAAATAAAAATGGAATCAGAGAGTGGTGACAAGTTCATGGACATTTCAAAAGTAATGCCCCATTATTTGGCCTGAAACTTGGCCAGCAGAACAGCCTCACCACATTTGTACTAAATGAAAGACTCTGCATTAAAAATGGTTTTGGCAGGAAGTAAAAACAAAAGTAATTTTACAGCCTAAACACTCATTCTGTCACTGACATGTCAGGTTTTTGGCTCATTGTGCAACAACATGCTCAAACCATATACAGTAGGCCCGCCTTACACGCATGTATTTGGTTCCAGGACCTCCGTGGATGTGCAAAAACCATGGATGCTCAGGACACCTATATAAAATTACGTAATTTTACCCTATACGTGTTCATAACTTGAAACCCCACCTATATGTACGACTAAGAATTGCTGAAACCCACGTAAATCATACGAACTACAGTCTTGTAGCATATGCTGCACATGGAAATTTCAAATGTTCTTTTTCGAGAATATTCTGGATTTAATTAATTTTTAAAATATTTTCGGACCACAGGTACCAAACCCGTCGATAAGGCTGGCTGACTGTAATGTGGTGTACAGCTGAAAACGAGTAGCATCGTGTGGGTGAACTGGGCCTTAAACTCTGGTTTATGTGTGTGACGGCGCCCCCTGGTGGCTCACCAGCTGTATGTAATTGATGCGTCTCTGTGTAAGCTGCTGCAGGGCATGGCGAGCTCCTTCCTGCAGAGGGAATGCAAGGCCTTGCAGTGTCTGGTGCTTACTCTCTACGCTGATCTCCGTCTTCACCTGCAGGAGGCGACAAACACACATACACAATGCATTCAGTCTCTATTCCAGGAGCAACTTGGGAGTTACAGTGGAATACTTTTTAACACCTGCAGGGGGCAGACACACACACACACAAACACATAGACCTGAAAAAGTCATACAATGCAGGACTAATTAAGTGAAAATATATTAATCACAGAGGGCTATACTGGTTTTCAGGCCTTGGCCATGGGGAAGCATTGTTTCCTTACCCCAAAAAAACTGGTTAGAGAACAAACTAACACATTATAAAAGTACTCCTTTTGAAATTAGTCTAATATTATTCCAATAACAGGCTCAAGAGTATGAATCTGTATCTCATCTAGGCCCCTCTGCAGTGGTCTGCACCAGGAGTGGGGAACAGTCAAACCCCAAAATCCCCTGATCTGCGGGAGGGAGAGTTTGACAGCTGGGGAAGACGCACCTTCACGCGCCCAGCGGGTCTCTCTGCCCGCCTGTGCTCGTCCTGTGGAGGCAGGATGTGGGGGGAGAGAACGGAGTTACGCGGACGAACAGACACACACACACACACACACACACACACACACACAGGTGTACGTGTACAAGCACGCGTGAACACACCAACGCAACAACACACACACACAAGGGGGATGTGCACACACGTCTCAGAGAGAGGAAAGTGGTCTTAGCCTGGGGTGTGCCTGACTGGATCCCAGCATCATATCCACCCCCCAGCACCGTAACCTCCTCATTACCTCTCAAAGTCAGCTCAAAGTTATTGACAGCTAGACACGTCTGTCAGCTCTCTCTCCCATCACCATGGTCACCCGCCACTGAACTTTCAGTTCTTCTGAAACTTTCAGTTTATCCATACTTCTTCTCAGAATTTTGGATCACAGAATTTGGTCCAAAAATTCTACAAACTAAAGGATGTGATATTCAGCTGAAAAAACACTGGGATGAGACACGTGGGAGCCTTTAACCCAACTAATAAATATAAATATATAATTTAGATACGGAATTTCTAACGATAATCTTAGCTTGGGCTAACTCTCCAGCCCGTGGCACCTAAAGTTCCTGTCCTGTGCAGTAGAGGTCAGTCGAATTCTTAAATGTCAGAATCCAGTCTTCCAGCATGAATGTGAACAGGGCCAGAGAGCTGACGGCAGCACACCAGACAGGGTGACCAGAAACGGTTTTAAGATGAATCAGCGGCACTGTGTTCATGCATTGTTCATACAGTACAACGCACGCAGTGTTCACACAAAGGCCAAAAGGTCACACGCCGTCACACAGTGCAGGAGTGTAGAGTGACTTACCCGCACAACCCTGTCCTAAAAGAACAGGACCACAGTAATTACCAAACTGATACTTACACACATACACGAACATAATAATAATAATACACAATGAGTTGAGAAGATGAGAACATATTATGATGGGAACAGGCCATTTAGCCAGACTAGACCCATTACTTACTGAGACCTAAACACATATGAAGCAGTGCTGGTGAAAATGCACCAAACAGTACAAAGTTGTGACACCCTCTGCAATCTACTTCCATAGCAG